>OX453279.1:5403126-5500626 GCA_949710005.1 Ricordea florida | reverse complement strand
TCACTGATTCTTTTCTTGCATTTAGGTTAGCATTCGGTAAGGCTCAAAGTATGTAAAAACAATAAAATTTTTGAAGCAAGTGCCTTCTTTTAAGTATGTGGATCATAGAAATTTCGCCCTGTTACAATGTGTTCTTTATGGGCTAGGAAAATCTACAATCTGCAAGTTACAAATTTCCAAAGATAAAATGACTTACTTATTAGTTAAATTATGAGCTTTGTTGAATTCTTTCTAGTCCCATTCAAGTAACCTTGGTCAAATTTTATCATTCATCCTAGGATTCACATGGACGGCATGGCCCAATATAACAATGCTATACTGACGCTATAGTTTATTTAACAAGAAGTCAAGGCTGCTAATTTATACTGTGATGTAAATGGAAACAAAGTGTAAACTTGCTATATTTTATATGCTAAAAGAATCTTAGTGATATGCAAAAGTCTAAAAGCTTGCAATAATCAAATACTATTATTTCTGGAATTCGAAACAAATTTGAATAAAATAGGATGATAATGTTTAATGGATAATACACATTCTGTAAGACTATATAAATACATCATTAAATTTTCAGCACACTACCAAAGACATACTCATATATTTCAATATGAATGAAAGTTTTTTTAATTTAAAGCAAACAAGCTTCTAAATTGAGGAATGACCTATCAAGAGAAAAAACTGATATTATGATATCTGGCATGGGTCTGAGAAAAAAAACTGCTGTATATGCCACGTCGTTTAGGCGCTGTCAAGTATTATTTCATACATATATTACCGAAAATTACATTTTTCTATGAATACTGATCACAATCCGGAGTCATGCTAGAAAGTAAACCGCCAATAAACCGAGACAAGAAAAGTATTAAAATTGACACAAGAAGTCAACATGGAGAACGAAACTTAATTTTTAAGACTTATTTTTCCAAGGACCCTTTCAAAATGAAATCTTCATAGACGACTGAGAAAATTGACTCCGACGTGCAAATACGTCGGTTTAGTTCACGACAATTTCCCCCGAAAAAATTTCCGATCCCTTTGGTACTCATTTGCAAGATTTTACCGTAGATAAAAATTCCCAAATGGACGCCTCCCGGGTTGGAAGTTCTGACTTCAGGGATAAAGTTTCTGTCGAGGTCATAACAAATTTGGGTTTCAAATGCCAGTGTTGAAGAGTAAAGACTTTAGAAAGACTCTATAACGCCAACGTTTATTATATAAACATATTTGCACACAATGTAGCTTCCAAGGTATTTTTGCCTACACGCGATTGATGTGTTTTCAACACTTGCTCATTTTGATATTTTTTTACAACAGCTTACTAAAAGCACACGGCGATCCCAATTCTTAAAATGTAGAGAAACCAAAAAAAGTATTGATTAAACCATACAAAGGTTCCACGAAATCGAAAATATCGTCAATGTGCTTTAGCAAGGTGATAAAATCCGTGCACACTCAGTGATAAAACGCTCACTTCACGCAGCGTGAAACAAGCAGCTTCTAAACAACGAGTAAATGAAGGCTAATTGTGAAGCGCTTTAACATTTACAAATAATTTTTGCCTCAAAATCTTACCCTATTACCACTAGAGCATTTGTTCTCGAAGCACTGATCAAAAAAAAAAAAAATCGAACAGATGATCTTGAAATTTCCAAGTCGTGAGCGCCAAAATAGTTTCTCTGATAAAGAAATTCTTGACAGTTTGCCGTTCAGATGTCACATATATCGTACATTTAAACAACAGCTGAAGGAATCATAGGCTTTTAAAACAAAAAAAAGAAGAATTACTTACATCAACATCGATCACAAACTCTGAATCATCCAAAAGCTCAACGACACAACGAATCTTGTTCGGAGTAGTGTTCCCTGTTCGCGCTAATTCCGAGCCGCGCACGCTGTAGATTCCACTCTGCGATCCCAGCGAAGTAGGTCGAAATTTCCTCGACATTGAGGTACTTGATGGATGGAACTCTCTTACATAAGTCTCAGTGGTTTATCGTCCGAAAAGAAAAGGAATCAGTCCAGAAAACAATAAACAAACCTGATATGTTTCGTTGTTTTTGGAGTGAGAGATTTGTAAGTGATTAGCGAATTCTAACTCGTCACGTGGTACTTTGTTGATCGCATCGCGGGCTCACTTCCAATCTTACCACATTTCAAAATGGCGGCGATGTCGCGCGATTCGTCGAGGTTTGCTGGGGTAAAAACGTTTAGTGATAAATTTTCCCAGCCAGAACTTGATGCAGAAGGAAAAATTAGGAAGGTTAGCTATTTTAATTAATTTATATCAAGCTTAAATGATGCTGAGTTGACGTAGGGAAGCATAAATGTGGAATTTCCGGTCTTTTTAATGAACATGTACGTACTGCCTCGCCTACTTGACAACCGCCGGAAGTAGAAATTTGTCTCCTTGGAAGTCCTGAAAGGCGTGTAAGGAAGAGTGCTAGGCGTGAATTGTTTTGTTTGCTAAGACAGTAAAGGTCTTCCGTGTTCTTTAATTATGTGCAACCTTGTTTTGTCTAATTTCGACCTAAACTCAAAGTGTACGGTCGACCTACTTAAAAGGAGAATTAAAATATTCAGCAAAGTTGACTATGAATGAGTAGAAAATCATCTCATTGACCAAATGGTGGTAAACAACAGAGAAAGAGCCTTGGGTTTGAAAGAAAACCTGTGATCAGCAAGAAGAGAGTAGACTGATAAACAGTAATTTGATTATTATTCTGTGTCATGTTTGCCTAGATTTTCGCATTTTATCTGAAACTGGGGAAAATTAACAGTAAATGTTGAGTTGGCACTAACGAAGTCTTTAGGAGACGTAGTTCCCGGTGTTGTGGTCTGACCTTTGGGTTGGCCCTTCACACAAGGATAACCTCATTGCGTCTTTTCCCCTTGGACAGAATTGTCCAAGAAAAATAAGTATGTTCTATGTTCTATTACTAAGAATAATCTCTACAGAAGTGCACAGGTCAAAATACCTGTATTCTGATTGGTTTAGAGCAGTGCAATAAATACTGAATTGTACTTCATTGGAGCACCCACTATGTTTCCATGTCAATACTTGTATGGGCTGAAGGGCTAATTTGTGGATATTTTTCAGTTTTCTTGTATCAGTGTCAGTTAAATCACTGACAGCATGTAGTGTTTTTTAGTTTCACTTCAATGTATTTATGGATGTTACATTATATCACAATCTATCATCTCAGTTTCAAACCAGTTAATTTTTTGTTACATTAAATCACAGCATGCCCTGTGTTTAGTTTCAAATAAGTTTTTATCTTAGTATTACATTAAATGACAGTGCATACTATTAATTATTTTTCTATCTCCATTCAGTTTGTATTGACTTGACATAAAATCACAGCATGTCATATACAATTAGTGGATATGCATGTGCAGTATATAAATCCATTACCATCACTGTTTTCAGTTGTATTTCAGTTTGTATAGGTAATCAAATGGTCATGAGTGCAATTTGGAATAAAAAAGCACAAGTACATTTGCTAAAGAATAAAAAAACTTGCATGAGACTGTAGGCACACCGGGTGTTCATTAGGTAGTGGAGATCAGAGAATTCTCTGGCTACTACAAAGAATTCTCTGACCAAATGAGCTAGTTTTAAATTCAGATGTGGAGTGCTTTCAGAATATTCTCCTGTTACTTTACACAATTCTCCTGCTACTACAATTCTTATTGAAAACCATAGTATGAGTGCAATTTGTTGTCTTTGAAAAATATAGGAGTGCTTAGTTATACAAAACTGCCTTGTAACCATTTGATTACTTGTTTATTGTAGACATGCAAGAGTTTAATTTCAAATTTCTGCACTCAATTTCATTTTTTTGCACTCAATTTCAACTTTCTGCACTGTTTTGGATTAATTGACATGCTTTCAACCAATCAGCGTATTGAAATTCTGCATGAATAAAAAAATTATTATTAATTTAATAATGTTTCATATTTAAATCACATTTTGTGCGTATTTGTTGTGGTTCAATTTTACCCTTGGATTAAATTAAATTTTTATTTTTCTTTGTTTCAAACTCATTATTATATATTACCATACCAAAATACAGAAGAAAATAAAGTGTAAACCAAGGGAAAAATTGAACCACAGCATGTTATTTCCAGTTTCAGTTCAGTTTATATATCTTATTTTACATTTAAAAACAGTACAAGTTTATAAGATGGCTGGTTCCATGAGCTGGCAAAATGAAGCAAATCCTGAGTTCTGATTGGCTACCCAAGTGGCCAAGATGAACCCATCTTGCCCACAAGGTATTTTCTCACATTGTCCTGCAAAAAAAAAAATTGGCCATATAATAAGTTCTTTAATGACCAAGCATGAGGTCAAGATGGCTGCGTTTTGGACTTTTTGCCTTTTTTTTGACCTTGACTACGTCGTACTTGTATTGTGGGGGTAGTTTCTAAAGAAAGTGGTGCTGCGTCGGTGGAGATTTGAAATACAAGAAATTGAGTAAATCAAATGAATTGATTAAGTAAGTTATACCACCATAAGCTCGGACAAAGGGCTAATATGCTCAAAACATCAGCACCTCCCTTTTACCTTATGGTGGTATAACTTACTTTATCAATTCGTTTGATTTACCCAATTTCTTACGTTGTACCTGGCCAATGTGTAGTTATCTTGACCTCATGCTTGGTCAATAACACATCTGTGCAGGGGTTTCAATAAGTTCTAAAGTAGACGGCTGACCATATTAAAGTAGGCGGCTGTAACAGGTGAGAAATTCTGTGACTCAAGAAACTCAAGAGACCAAAAAGAAATTTAATGTTAGAAAGTAGGCGGCGATGATTTGGGAAGTAGGTGGCGAAATTCGCCGGGTGCCGGCTTCTATTGAAACCCCTGTCTGTGTACTGTCAATTAGGTTGAGACTAGGGAAGATGAAGAGCAGAATATCAAAATGGCAGAAACTGTTGAACTTCTTCTTGCTGCTGGGTACTTCAGAGCAAGAATCAAGGGACTCTCACCATTTGATAAGGTATGTCTGTTAATAAAAAGAAAAAAGAAGTAGTTTCACTCCCAAGAATTACCAGTGTGCAACTTTCTCTGACAATTTCAATCAATTATCAATTACATGTACTATTGTGATACTTGCTTGTCAATCTTAGCAAATAATGTTAAAAACAAATAGACGCCTGAAGGCATTTGCGCAGGATGTGTTGGTTTAAAATTGGTTAAAGTTGGTTTAAATTTGCTGATTGTGTGATCATGGATATCCATGGTGCAATCCAACCTGCCTTGCACGTGATTCAGAGTGACAGCCAAAAAAAATCCCACAATTTTTTCGGGAGGGGCTCAGGATACGGGAAAGTTAAAAAAACATGGCAATTTTTGACACCCAAGACGACGAAAGGAATGCGCTACCGAATTTTATACGCTGGCTGACTATGTCATCCTGCTTAAAAAGTGTACAAAAAATTCAAATGTGTACATGAGTTGTGAGACCCACAAAGCTGTGACTTATCCCACTTTCAGTAGCATAAAACACCTTTTAGCAGTGCTCGAAATTAGAAAAAAATCCAGGTTGTCCTTATGGCAAATGCCGGACAACCTGGCCCCTGCCTTTGGTTGCCCTGATAAGGACTTGGTTGCCCTTAACATGTTCTATGATTTTTGCCTAGTTATAGGGTTTGACCAGAGAAATAATACCCCTATCAGTATGCCTCTGTTTTCATAGTGATCGAAGTGCTGCGAATAAGAAATATTTGGAGGAGGTATGGGTTTGAAGAGAACACCACAAGCTTATCGTGGCTTATTGAATCAAACGAACGGCATTCAATTAACGGTCACAACCTTCCATTTCCTTTGTTTTACGAATTGTCATGGATCCTCATCCATTTATCAGTATCAGGAGATAAACCTCGCATTTAGAGCAGCTGTTTTCGTGTCTCAAGTTTATAGCTTCTGTTCTTTATTCTGTTATGCATCACAGTAATGTAAGTACTTCAATTTTTTCCTGGGTTGTCCGACGAATTCTTCTCGGGCAACTAGCCCTTTATTTTTCCTAAAAAATGGTTGCCCGAACAAAGTTTTAGTTGTCTCGGGCAACCGGGCAACCGCTAATTTCGAGCACTGCCTTTTAGGAGTATTGTTACTCCCCCCTGGATGGGTCTACTAGTCCAATGCAGGGGTACTCCCAGCATCATATCGCCAGCACCCATTTATACACTAGTGTGTAAAAAGACAGTGTGCAGTTGAGTTTCTTGTATAAGAAAACTGCAACACAGTCCCAAGCCCAGGGCTCAAGCTATGACTTGTACCTCCTGCTCTGAATTACGACAGCTAACACACAACATGTGACCAATATACAACCATGTGTCTCCACCACATAAAAGCCGTATACTACTAAAAATTTACAGTACTCAGGATAAAAAAATTGCCAGGTACGAATATTCATTTTTTTAATATGGTAAAAATTATTATTGTTCAACCAAGTACTGTCAACATTGTTTTCCAGGTTGTTGGTGGTATGACATGGTGTATTTCAGTTTGCGACTTTGACATCGATGTGGACCTCCTTTTTCAAGAAAATTCCACCATTGGACAAAAGATGTAAATAACCTTGCCACTCTTACAAACTCAAAATGGAGGTGTTATTCTCACCATAGTTCTAAGAACAATGAAACTTTCTGTATTATGTACTCAATACTCTCTTGACTGCACATGAAGTGGCATTATTTTATGGTAGTGTTGTCTGAAAACTAAATTCGACTTTGAGATGACAGTGCTGCATTATAATGATAGTTGTTGTGAGAAAATGTGCGCCTGTATTGGGCTCCATTGTTTTACGACTCTGCCAATATGAAAATATATTTTCTCACAAATAGCCATCATTGTAAATTGGTAATGTCATCTCAAGATGAAATTTTGTGAATATCATTAGTTTTAATTTGCAGTGCATTGACAGAGAAGATTGTGGCAGTTCTTCCACGTATGAAATGTCCTCATCGACTTGAGCCTCACCAGATCCAGGGCTTGGATTTCATTCACATTTTCCCAGTCGTTCAGGTACAAATGATTTATTTTATTGGCCAAATATCAAAGATCATTTAAGTAGCTGGGTATTGGCCAAGTTATTGTTATGGTCATGGTATGATATGCAGGTGCAAAATTCAAATAACTAAGGGCTGGTTCACACTTTGACATCAGCATAAGCATAAGCATAAACATAAGCATAAGAAAAATATGTGTGAACCGGGGTTACATAAGCATAAGCATAAGCATAAGCATAAGCATAAGCACAAGGAATGGAACTTTTTCCATTTTCTTATGCTTCTGCTTATGCTTATGTAATCCCGGTTCACACATATTTTTCTTATGCTTATGTTTATGCTTATGCTTATGTCAAAGTGTGAACCAGCCCTAAGGCCCTAATACAGCCTCAGGATGGAACAGGCTTAGTTGGTTAACAAAGAAAGACATTTTTTGTTTGAGTAAATGTAAGATCCTGATCAGGCAAGGTACGTGTAAGCATCTTACCCACTGAGGGAGCTAACCTTGGAGTAGGACTTAGTTTATCTTATTTACTGGTAGATCTACAATCTTGTGCCGTAATCTTGTCAGAACACATGCTTCAGTTTATCCCCTCCCACCTCTACAAAGTTGAAAACCATTTGTGTTTTGAGTTCTGTATGAAAATCGCCAGATGGTTGCAACTTTGAAACAGAGGAAGGGATAAGAAATCACCGATTTGCAACTGTTATCAAGTGTTCTGCCAACAATGGTTGAGATTGAAGATGTCCAAGATAAAGAAAAATTATTGGCAGCAACTTACAATACTGTTATGGGAATTGATTTATATTATGCGTGCAATTTGCACTTCATATTCTTTCTGTGGAGTGAAACAAAGTAACAAGCTACCATGCAATTATTTTCCCCAGTGGCTGGTAAAGAGAGCTATAGAGCGTAAGGAAGAAATGGGCGACTACATCAGAGAATTCTCTGTCTTCCAGTTTAACAAGAATCACTCAACTCCTCAGGTGCATGAAAATAATTGTACAGTCATATAATTGCAGTGCTGTATTGACTTTAATAATCATGAATTATCATCATAATTTATTATTAATTAATTATCATTATTAACTCTTATGACTGAAAAAGACTTAAGGAGCTTGAAAGAGCATATCACTGAATTTCTGAAGTACCTGTTTTGTTAGGTAAGTATTCATAGAAGCTCCAAATACTGATGGTGAGGTATTCAATTTTTCTTTATAGGATGATGAGTTCATGCTGCGGAAACCTAAATGTGTGAATGGATTGCAAGATCTTAAGGTAAACTTGTTAAATAAAAGAGGAAATAGTGTATGATAAACTGCCAGTTCATTTAATGTTTAATTTTACAGTGTGACTGTTCGATGTATAAACAAGGTGAAATAAATTTTTTGCATCACATCTCATATTGTTTGACCAACTTGACAAACAAGAGCATTGTTATATTATCATTTTTTTGGTAGATTCTAATCATTGTAATTATTCTTGTATTGTAAGTTTTAAATTGATTATTTGACAATTTAATCAGAAGTCAACTTCAGAGTCCAGTGAGCTTGACTCTAAATAGGAGTTCTAGTGACCTTGAGATTGTTGAAGAGTCAGTCAATATAGACTTTATGCAGTGACTACGGGAAGATTTGACAATGGCGTTCGCTTCAAAATTACATCGTGTGCGTGTGCAATTATAAAGGCATTCGAGCATGCCATCGTGCTCCTGTGCACGACTTCATTTGGCTTGCTTTCATGTTGAGCAGTAAACAGAAGTTTGAAGAAGTCAGTTTATAGGTGAAAATTTTGTTTGTTTCTACTCAGTTACCTCTCTATTAACATTTATCTCCTCATATTTTTGTAACTGAATTAAGGCCAACTTTCATGTGATTGTCCAGTTTTTTTCCTGATTTTGATAACAGCAGTTCACCATACACAAACTCTTCTTCCAGCAGATTTCGGCGAAGGTCTTAAAATTATTTTACGCTCACAAAACATAGCATTCATGCACTACATTAAAATCTTGCGGCTGCGCATTCTTGGTTGTTTTGTAAATCGTATAACAGCAAAAAATCTTCTTTGCATATCAAATTATTGTTGTAAGCAAACAGCCACATACCTCTGATTTCTCTTAAAGAGGACATACTTTTTAAAGCCGTCAACTAATAAGGAATCTAGGTTTTAAAATCAATAATTTTACAAATAATAAAACGTAACAGGTCCATAAACAAAGACAATTCTAGACTGAGAATTGTGTTTTGGATTTCGCTCCAAAAGCACGGAAAGCTGTCCTGAAAACCGTTGTTGCATAACATAATTTGGCACTCGACAGAAGGAGGTTGTCATCCCAACGCCTTAAGGCTGTGAACGCTGTCGTCAAATTCTTCCATGGTCGCTGCGTTAAGTCTCTATTGTTAACACAAATTTTTGTATAATTTGAACACAGTACACTCAAACAATCAAACTCGAAGACTGACTGTCGAGATTCCTAGTTTCAAACTTTTTCTGTAAAATTGTTTTTGATTCCAAGTGATAGTAATATTACATTATCCAGGGAGACCTGTATTGCATCTGGGTGACTGATGTTTGTGTGTGTGTGTGCGTATTTTCAGTCCATTTACAAGCCTCAAAGAAGATACCGCAAACCAGAGGCTGTCATGCAAGCAGATGAAGAGACCAAAGTGAGGACAACTCTTCTGGAGTATGGCTGGTAAGTGAAAACAGAGTGATAAAGTAGGCAGTTGGTTGTACAATATTCAGCAATATGGGATTTATACAGGGTTGTAGCTCAGATAATTGGCTGCCAGATGAGGTAGCAATTCAGCAAGCTGACAATAGATTTAGATAGACTTTGACCTGCTATAAGTTGAATGATGTCGAAAATTTAACAGGCGATTGACTTCTTCTCAGCAGACAAATTTTGCTGGCAGGTGGCGCTTAGGGACAAACCTGTATCTGAGGGACATGCATTTAGTCAGTAATTAGACTCAGTTCCTGAAACTGAAAGAAGCCAATCAGATTGCAAGTTTTCTCATTAGTGGGTAAGCCCATTTTACTAAGAGTATAACAGTTGCACCCTGAAACTGATGTCATATCTCTCCTTTTCTTGTTTGAAGGCAATATGGCTTTAGCAAGGAGCAAAGAGACAAAGTAAGGAGACAAGAATAGGTTTTAAGTTTACGATGACAAGGTGTTATGACTGGACCTTAACTTTCTTAAGACAGAATTGTATTTTGATTTTATCGCATTCAGTTGTAACGTACATGTACATGTTTGTGTTGTCTTTTTATACACCAGGAAAAAGAGCAGGCTGAAAAGAAGAAAGCTGCATCCATTCCTGGCAGAACAAGAACACAATCCACAGGCGAAGAAGATGAATATGTGGTTGAGCAGGTATGTTGTGCACTAGACTCAGCTGCTAAATAGAAAGTAAGATCCCTTTAAGTAATGGTCCGGCTAAGAAGCAGGCCGAAAAAAAATAGTTTCAGTTAATTTTGTGGTGCTAATTGGTGCACAGAGCAAAAGCCAAATTTGACTTAGAGACAGAAAATAGGGATATGGAAAAGACAAGGTCTAAAAATGGCTTTTTTTTACTGTTTTCATTGTTTTTTCTTGCTTTTTTTGTATTAGCCAATAAGATGAGGCAATTTAAATGGAATTAACAATTAACTGTTCGCACCTTTTTAATGAGTTTTGCCACACGCCTGCCTACCTTTTAGCCGGACCATTACTTAATTGTTGATCAATGCATGGTTAAATAAAGATTCTCTTATTGAAATATTGACTTAGCCTTTAAACACAAACATGCAAATGGCTCTATAGGTGGGATAAAGTTCTAGTGGGAACCTGTTTGCACAGTATAGGCCAGGAAATTAGCTAAGCAAGGTGCAAGAAGGTTGAAGAAAAGCAGTGAAAAGCATGTGAAGAATATATGCTGCGTTCTGGTAATTGAAGATCAAATCCCACATGGATAACACTATCCAGAAGTTAACTACAATATACAAATTCTAGCCCTTTCATTTCCAGGATCTGATTAGCAATGACATACTTTGAGTTTTGCGTTAGTTTGGAGAATATGGTGTTTGATCAATTCATGATGTCTGAGTTGTTCATTTCTTTGGTTCTCATTAACAGTTAGCTGTGCATTGCACTGTTCTTTTTGTGGAGAAGTTCCATGTTGATCACTTCTTATAGTGAAAGGGTTAAACAGTATGGGAGCCTGATAAAATAATGCTTGAATGCTTTGTTATATACCTGGATTTTCACTCAACAAAACGAGCACTATGATTTGTTGATTCTTGGTCACATGCCCCTGATCAAATTCATATGTATCCTGACCGGGATACAATTGTGCAGTTGTTGCCCGCACACCAAATACAACAGCACATGATCAGTGCATGATTAAATTAAGAAAGGTGTGATCCTCTAAATTAAAATATATGACAAAGCACTTAATGTATGATCCCTCGGGAAAGCTTAGTTAGTTTTGTTTTCCCTCAAGTTCTGCTGTTCGTTAAGGGAAACATCAGGACTCGAAGGAAAACAAAACTAACTATTTCCCTCTGTACCATACATTAAGTGTATATATGTCTGCAGGTTATGATAATATTATGTTCGAAATTTCTGCCTATCTATTTATTAACCAGTTTATAGTGCTATCTGCACTTTGAACAAATAGTACTATTCGATATCCTTGCATTGCATTGATTATTGAAAATAATGCAGTATTCAATGTGGATTTCCTCTAAGAGTGTTGTGATTATAGTCTTCAATTTTTACTGTATCCTTCCTTGCAGAAACGATTGAAGTCATTGCTGAAAGGAATGTCTGTTATGGAAGGAAAAGAGGTCAGTGTTTTCCATGTGCTTTAAAGGATGATGAAGAACTTTTAAGACACCCTTAGACTTTCATACATTTCAAATCATTTGTATATTTCTCAGTTTGAATTTATGTGTGCAAAACAAAAGTACTTAAAGTGGACTGTTTCCATGGTAATGCTCCATACTGGGAAATCTGATAACTAGTAGAACTATATCTTTCTTTTATTAAACTAACCATTTGATAATGCTTATACATGATCCTGTTGGGACAGGGTTCTCTGTCTTCAAGCGCTGTTGGCTCCATTGTTGAACTTCAGTCAGAGGAGATTTCGCAGATAGCTTCGGAATATGCTGAAAGGGTGAGTGCAAGAAGACATGTGCAGATCATCAGGTGGTATAAACACACACTTTCTTGTTCAAAAAAAAATTGAGTGCGGATGTGGAATAGGAAGAGGGAGAATATGTTGCGTGCAGACCCTGAAATGATCCCCGCCTTGACTTCAAATTTAACTTTCATGGATCTTACGCATTCCAAAATCTCTTGTTTCAGTTGTCATTTCAAGAATTACTTGGGGATCATTTTGCTGTGAGGGCGGACAAAATGGAGATCTTTTCGAGGTCTGGGACATTTTAGGGCCTGTATCTTTTTGGGGTTTGCATGTATAGCTTCCTTTCGCCAGAGTCCCCCCTCTGTTTTCTTTTTCTTTTTGTCAGTGTTTAGCGTCTGAAACAGGCTAAGCACACACAAGCCGTCTAGACTCTTATCGACAACGGCAAGTTAGCCAATCAGATTGCGAGATTAGTAGCAATTGTGGTAAGGATACCCTTGATGGGTTGCTGGTCCATCTCAGGGCCACGCCTTCATCGTTTTTTCCTTGGTACTCATTTAAACACCACGGTTCAGTCGAGTCGAAAGATTTGTCAGTGCCCTCGCAATTTTTGTTTTCCAGCAAGCAGAGTTGCAGGAAGACATGGAGGCAAGAGGTGAAGGAATGGGTGGAGTTCAGGCACACAAGAGAATGGTCGCATCACTAGAGAAACAAATAGCAGTCCAAGAGAAAAAGCTAGAGCAGGTAGGTCAATCAAAGGTTGTTTTAGGTTTCACATGAAAAATTTTCTCCAGAGAACTTTCTTTTATGTGCTTGACGTTTTGTACGCTACAGTTTCTGTAACTGTAAATGCGAAGTCAACTGTTAGGTTTATATTGTTACTAGTTGTTTGTTTAAGTGTGTTTTGCTTACCTCAGTCTTAGCCCAAAAGGAAAGTTTCAGACCAGAAAAACAGTTTCAAAACTCCATACACACATTTTGATTTCCGCGTGTGGTTTTCATTTTACTGGTTTCTGACAGACACGATAAATTTGTCATCTGCTAGCAACCTTGCCATTAACTGCCCAAAGTAACAGCAAATTGTTTGCACACAGTCTTGAAATATCTTACAACAATCCTGCGTCATCATTTTTGGTTTCATTGATACATTTACGTTTGATCTGCTTTTTTTCTACAACTGAGTGTTAATTCGTGTCACTGTTCGTTTTATTTACAATTGTTTTGCTTTTGTTGCTGTAAAAGGTTCAGGAAAAACACAAGAAGCTTCAAGAGAGTTTAAGAGAATCTGTAGACCAGCTATCACAGGTGAGTTACGGGAAATAATTTAATAAAGAAAGATAAACGTTTTCTTGAAAGAAAAGAAGTTTATTTCTCTTCAGTGAAGCGATGATTTCTTTCTGGGGCCTGGAATCGTTTCGCGTCTCGGTTCAATAATCCCCTTGGACAAATGTCGTTACTTTTTTTTTTAATTTTTGCTCGAAATAACTAATAATTGTTCTCTGAAATCGAGGTGAGTAGTGGCAGAATCGTTCTAAAAGCAGGGCTAAAAATAATTAACTCCAGTGCTTGGTGGCCAGTCGGGCCAGTTTCCTTGAATTCTCAGTGGCCTATCCCAAAATGGAGTAGCCCTCCATTTTTTTTTAGAGTCACGTGGCAATCACAAATCAAAATGGCGTCTATGTGTTGTGAATTTGGATCGTTTGTGAAATCAACAACAACAACAACAACAACTTTATTCACATTTAAGTGGTCTACAATGATTGAAAATACCTAATCTAAATAAAGAAACAGAAAGATAACTTAAATGGCGACCTTAAAATACAGAATTGACACTACTCGCAAATAGCATAGGCTAATCGCGGCGGGCAGTGACAACGATTTATTTACTAAAGAGTCAATAACACGTTATAAATAAAAAGGTTAATACAACACATGAATAAATACTTATAAGTAAATAGAATATATAAATAGACAAATAAACATACAAAATTACTGGAAATCACTGGTAAAACGGCTCGGAATTTCCACTTCACAACTAAAAATGCACTAAAATGGATTATCTTAGTGTCCAGGCAAAGAAACGAAGAGAAAGGTAGTCCAAATTAATCTGCATATTGAAGTTAATTATGTTTAACTTTGTCCTTCGCTTAATTTACATTGCAACTTTTCGAAATTCTGTAGTATAGTCGCAAATCGGGCATTCAAACCTTAACTTTTGGTAGCCCTGGTCAGTTTTAACTCGCCACTGGCGACCGTGCGACCGCCAATTTTTAGCCCTTCTAAAATTAGCACTATTTACGTTGATTGAAGAGAATAATTGCTTTGGTTCGTACTAATGATGCAACCTCAGTCAACCTCAGTGCCGATGAAATTTAATTTCCAAAATAGGCCTTTACGCGTTTAAAAAAAACTCACTTGCGCGATGCCTTGCCAGAATTCCCGGCACTATTCACCTTACAGGAGGTAAAAGTGTTGAATATCCCGAATAAGTATAAATACTCAGGTGATTATACAAAATTGCGCGCTCTGATTGGTTCGCTATCTCGGATTATCAGCCGATAATCACCTCCACGAACAAAATGGCTGCCAGTCGTTCGCGCGCTTTTGATAAAATAAAATATTTTCGTGTTGTTCAATGCTTTTTCTTTTCTTTTTTTGAAATACTCACCTGTATATTTATACTAAAACAATTATTCGCCTCAGGCTCGGTGATTATCGGTGAATATTCACCGAGGCGAAGATTTCTTTTTTTGAAACAAGACGCATATGTGCGTGAACTTGGGCTTCTTTCCTGGCATATCCAGCTGTAAACGCCACAACGTTGACATGATGAAATCTCAGTTGTTGTTTGTCGATTGTTTTACAGCTCCAGCATAGTACAAGCAGGTATATTGTAAGCAGTGTTCATTCCTGGTCTAAATTTTACCCTCTGTCCGTCTTTTACGCCCGGTCTGTAGTCTGCGTTTTACACTGACCGATTGAGTTGAGTAATAAATTTTAGAAACTAATAAAGGTTCTGACCGTAAAATCCGCAAGATTATCCAGTTGTCACGTTTTGTCAATAGAAATCGAAAGAATAACACAGATAACAGACAAAATGCTTTCTTAAATGAAAAATCTATTCAGAAAAATCTTTGTTTACGCCTAAGAAAGAAATGCGTATAATTCTAAATGCGAGACGAGAGACGCACAAGCGATTTGAAGAAACTACAAGACCATTTCGAAGCGAATTTATCGCCCCATGCGGGGCATGTTTTTCAAACATTTCGCAAAAGCTGTTCAGAATACAAGGAATCGGTCAATTAGAATAGTTTTTCAGTACAAATTCACAATCAAACCTGTAATTTTTTGGTTGTTGAATTTGTGACCTGAATAATGATTTGAGATGCCCACATGCGTATTAGGGTCCAGACGGCAATTTGTGACTCAAGACAGAAAACAACAAAAAAAACGAAGGGCATTTTTAAACTTGGGTTTCCGCTGGGAAGCCCAAGTAATTAACCCGCACTTGCTTCGCTTTTCTCCATGATGGACTCGATTTCTCAGGGGTTGCAAGCGAACGTTTAGTACCAGATACTGATTGAAGCGTTGCGGTTTTTACGATCTCAAAAAAATTACCCAGAGTTAGAATTTTTCGCGCACAGGAGTTGCATACACGATCAGAATATTCTTGTGGATCTTCCAGCAAAACCAATCCCATTTTTTTGCAAACGTCCGCAGGAACAATTGCAAAGGAATCTTTGCGCTGTGACAGTTGGAAAAGATTTTGTGACGATGAGTAAAATTGTTTACCGCTGACGTTCCCAAACTTCACTTTAAAAGAGAATTTACAGATCCTATAACTGTCGCTAGGACGCGGTTCCGACATAACTTTTGCGTGTACATCGCTACATCGTTGTCAATGCCTGGTAAAGTACCGTTCCAAACACGAGCCATTGTTATTGTCGGAAGTAATTTGAGGCTACCGGAAAAGAAGTGAAATCGATTTTCATTGGCTGTGTTTGCATTTCCGGAAAAGTAGTCAGGCGCGACTAATTTGGGGGCGTTCGGTAATTTCATAGGCTTTGCTGGCAGCCGTTTTCTCCTATCGCCTCCCCACCCCTCCCCCTTAGTCTTTTCCGTTGCTTTTCAAGATGGCGGCCACGATCAATGTACCTCCGAGGTTTCGTTAAAAAACGCCTGCTCTGCAGGCTACTTAAGAGACGCTTGTCTATTTTTGACCAAAAAGTTTTCATTGTTACAACACAAAGGGGCAAGCGAGTGCGCTTCTCATTCACCATATAAGAGTCAGTTTTCATTGCAAACTCATTAATAAAGATAGTCCTTTACCATTCACTTCAACTAATTTGTGTTACTTAACTCAAAAACAGTATATTTGACTTTCGAACGAGGAGCTAGTAAACCGGAATATCTCCGAAGAGTAAGATATTGAGGACTATTGAGATATGAGTTATTTTTGCATTTTGGCGTTGGAGGGAATATTACATGGTGGCTTGAAGACATGGGCACGAGAAAATAAAATTAATATCTTCAAGTCACCGTGTAATTTTTTTGCACTAACAAACGTGAAAAGCAGGAAATGACGTCATTGATATCTTCACTATATGGAAAATACGTCACGCGGGTCCCGGATTTAGCTCTCGCGTGAATTTCACAGGTGGTGTATTTTTCAGTAAAACAATCATGTCTATATAATGAATCCAAATAAGCTAGCCTACATGACAGACAGTCGTTTAACGCTGGTATAGACTAAGGGTTTTATAACATGCATGTCCGGCTGCACCACAGGTAAGATAAGCAAGCTGTTTGTAGGAAGTTGGTTGGGATTAGCGTGCGCTTCATTCAATGAGCTCCAAGTTTCATTTTAAGTTTACATGTGATTCTTGCCGGTATACTTCCATTCTCAAGATCAGTCGAAGATACATCAGTCCAGGCTCTTTTCTATTCCCGACTATAGTGCTTTCTGTCAACCAATAAGATTCAGGTTTGATTGGTGCGTCAGTCAAGTGCAAGTGACGTCAAAATGGTTGCCGGATATTATTAAAGTTCTTTTGTTGCCATGTTTATGACTAAGACGCAATCGGGGTTCATAACCACAGGAAAAATAGAACGAAGTATCCAGCCATCGTGACCAAGCAAACTTGGTAAATACAACATCCATTATAACGCGTGATAAATCCCGAATGGACAACATAGCCATATTATGCTCGCTGGTGTAGCACAGATCACAACACATTATTTATTTTATCTTCACTGCTCTCGAATCTAGCCATATAAATGGAGATAATTGATCTGTTTGGACCCGCAATGCTGATCAGTGCCAATTAAGTGTGATGACTCTTCAGTATTCTATATAATGCCTTGAAAAAAACAGCATAAGCAGATCATACCCTCAAGACATTACTGATCATCACAGTTACGCACTACTAGTTGTGAAAATAACACGTGAACAAAATTCAGGCTTTAACAGGACTCTAACACATGACCTCGGCGATACCGGCGTAGTGCTCTATTAACTGAGCTATCAGGCCAACTGGGAGCTGGTCACGTTGTGAGACCGTAATATACTTTTAGAACTGCGAAGAAATTTGATATTTCAACTTTGAACTGTTGAGAAATAACGAATTTTTTTCGGGCGTTACGTCACTGCGATGATCTTCTTTCTCAGCATTACTGGAAAAAAGAGCTCAGTCGCTGGCTCACCTCACCTCTAATATGCTTTTTACACTGAATTTTCGCAATCGTCCCCCCCCGCACTTTCTTTTCCATATCGATGTTCCCCGTGGTTTCACTCTCAAAACTCATCGTCCCATACAAATCATTGCGACAGTGCTTTCAGCGCACATTACCACGGCTTCATTAGTGATGCATGTTGTAACTGATGATTCAACTATGATGGCTACTGTGGCAACTCCCTTTCCTTCGGTTTCACAAATATTACGTAGAGACGGTGCCGTAAGTGAAGCCTTGATGACCTCTGCTATGCTAGGTCTTGATTTTCCTTTTACCGGAGGATTCTGTTTACCGACAACATTTCCTTGGGTGCCAGGTGCTTTTTGACCTCTTGGAGCTGTTGAAGGCTTTTTATTGCCAGGCTTTTTATTGCCAGGCTTTTTATTGCCAGGCTTTTTATTGCCAGGCTTTTTATTGCCAGGCTTTTTATTGCCAAAACGTTTTCCAGCCTCAATTCCACCAAGTGCATCACAAACAGTAGTTGTAACACCACTAATAACTCCATCAATGAACTCATCGTTGGTCTTTGCGTTTTTAACGGCCTCCCATGCAGCTATTTGACCAGACGGACGCCACTCTTTGTGAACGGCAGAATCAGCACCAGATATGATAGCGTCCATTGCTGTACCTCCTGCGATTCCTCCAGCTGCAGCACCCACGGGGCCCCCTACGAAAAAACCACCAGTACCACCAGCCATCACTAATCGACTAATCGACTTAGTGGGGGCTAATCGACTGGGGGCTAATCGACTTGGGGGCTAAACGACCTACAACCGTTTTAAGTAGTAGTTTCGTTCAATAACGAGTACTCATTTCGCTCATATAAGTTCTCATTCAAGTGCTAATTTCGCTCTATGAGTTCTCATCAAAGCTTACTACATTAGCAAGAGATTTTCTCATCTTCAGATCACTTTCGAGCCAACTGAAATTCATATACTGCTTGTAATCTTGGGGGCGGTCGATGGCGGTCGATGTCGGAAAAGCGAATAGTTATCATCTGTTCACGTTTAGCTCCTGGCCGAGTAAAAGGCTCATGAAATTCAGTCTCCAAGTTGGTCATTGTCCTAACTGGAAACATTTAAACTCCTTTTGATTTTAGTAAGACCGCTAATGAGGCCCTGTTAGTGAGGTTCTTTATGTCGCGCGTCTGAGTTTCAAACCTTTTCGCGTCGCAATTTCGCGTGAGCGGCTCGTCGTTCGTCGCCATTTCAGGTCCTTTATGTCGCCGTTTCAAGGCCATGTCGCGAAATTTACCCCTAACAGGGCCTCGCTAATCGTCCTCTTAAGCTACAAAATCATTACAAACTCTGGCAACGGTACGATACACTTTCAGCGTGAATTTTCATCAACAGACTTCGGTGACTTTGGTGACGACAATTGTCGTGTTCATATCAGTGCTCCCGAGTTCTATCCGACTAATTACGAAGTGTGTCTACACTGGAGTGAGTGAGTGAGTGAGTGAGTGAGTGACAATTTCATATCGGAGTCCCCACAAAAACTCGAAAATACGCTTCGCGTATCCACGAGTTAAAAAGCAGTCACTACTTCCACCAACATCATGCGGCATCAAGCCTATTTGTGAAAAACCTATCAGACAGGATAGTCCATGGTAAGTTGGATATACCACTGCAATCGGGGTGCACACCGCCTTTCATACTCAAGTCATTTCTTGGATACACAAAGAGCTGTGAGTTTCTTTCTGGCGTTAATTGATTTATTTGCCAGCAACACTTGCACCTTTGTTTATTTTTTTGTTTCCTCAAGAAAAAAACAAATCTACCAAAGAAGTGGTCACTGTTATACCAAATCTGCCAATTCTTGTAATTCCTGCAAAGACAACTAATAAATGAGCTGTTTGGGACACCTTGCTTAAATAGCTTTATAGCTCTATGCCGGGACGCCTTTCTCTTCAAAACTTTTGAAACTCTTCGCACAGGAATCCGAGATGGTTCTCTATCTCTTTCTCTTTCCTTCTTTTGTTTTGACACAAAATAATGTTTATCAAAATTTCTAACATGTCTAGATAACCAATCAAAAGGTTTGTCTTTGTCCTCTGGTTGTGCATTATAGTAACAAGACGCATATGTGCGTGAACTTGGGCTTCTTTCCTGGCATATCCAGCTGTAAACGCCACAACGTTGACATGATGAAATCTCAGTTGTCGTTTGTCGATTGTTTTACAGCTCCAGCATAGTACAAGCAAGTATATTGTAAGCAGTGTTTATTCCTGGTCTAAATTTTACCCTCTGTCCGTCTTTTACACCCGGTCTGTAGTCTGGGTTTTACACTGACCGATTAAGTTAAGTAATAAATTTTAGACACTAACAAAGGTTCTGACCGTAAAATCCGCAAGATTATGCAGTTGTCACGTTTTGTCAATAGAAATCAAAAGAATAACACAGATAACAGACAAAATGCTTTCCTAAATGAAAAATTTATTCAGAAAAATCTTTGTTTACGCCTAAGAAAGAAACGCGTATAATTCTAAATGCGAGACGAGAGACGCGCAAGCGATTTGAAGAAACTACAAGACCGTTTCGAAGCGAATTTATCGCCCCGTGCGGGGCATGTTTTTCAAACATTTCGCAAAAACTGTTCAGAATACAAGGAATCGGTCAATTAGCAGCTATTTGGCCATACGGACGTTACTCTTTGTTAACGGCAGAATCAGCATCAGATATAAAAATAGCGTCCGCTGCTGTACCTCCTGCGACTCCTCCAGTTACAGCACCCACGGGGCCACCTACGACAAAACCACCAGCACCACCAGCAATCACTCCGGCAGTCCTGGAAGCGGATTTCATGGCTTTGTCACCGCCGATTTTATCTCCAGCAAGGTAATGGATGGCTCCTTTAGTGTGACCTACAACAGGAAGCCCGTCGGCAGCATTGCTAAGGGTACTCACTGTCGCTTTGGCCGCTGCTTTTGAACTTTCCATAGTGCTTTTAGCGCATGTTACCACGGCGTCATTAAGCGCATCGACTTGGCCAAAAGTGACGCCTGCTGCAACTGCGGTGGCTGCTGTGGCAACTCCCTTTCCTGCTGCTTCACCAATATGGCGTACAGACGTTTCCATAAATGATTCACCGGTGTACTTTGCACATGATTTTACGGCATCATTTAGTGTTTCCACTTGCCCGAAGGTAGCACCAGCTAATATTCCTGTACCAGCAGTTGCGACAGCACCAGCCAAAGTGCTTGCTTCGTTTCCCATTTTCTACCGAATGTGCGAAATTCACTGAGAAATAAAATGGGATTCGTGTTAGGTTCGTATTCAGCTCGACTGCATAGTTCATGCATATACACCTTATTCATATACATCTGTTAGACCCCACTGGTTAAATTCAATGGGTAAAAATGCCCAAAGGGGTTCAAATGCTGGTGGCTTTTAGCTGCTTTTAAGACAAACAAGCCGCCGGCCTGTAATGTTTAGCGATCTATTTCTTCTAAATTCATGATGGTGCAGTTAAAGATCAATTTTCTCTACTGCAACCCAGTACCGACAATTCTGTCATTGATTTATTGAATTAGAACCTTCACAAACAACCAACATATGAACAGAAACGAATGTCAAGAATGTTAGGAATTGTCTAGTCTTCCTGTTTGGATCATGCTAGTCATAACAGGAATCTAACATCTATCATACGGTTTATGCATGGAATAATAAATCCTGCCGCATTTATTCCTTGTATAACGCTCAGGCATTAAAATCTTATTATTTTCATTGTCCAGTGAACAGTTCTTCCATAACATCAAGTAAGCCAAGCTTCTTGGTCACTTCCAACAAATCTGTGATTTAACTCGGAGCCACTAGACCGTGGAATCTAAATATGTGCGCCATGGTTGGCATTGTCATAGACGAAAATAGAGGCTGAAATAGAGTAGAAAGTCGCAGAAGTTTACTACCCTTTTAGGGAAGTAGAGTGATGATCGTCACTCTTGCCTACTAGTAGTTGCCACAGTGGAAATGTTTGGGCCTTTCACTTTTTATGACATACCAACACCTGGGAGGTAACCATGACAAAAAAACACTGACTCAAGACATAAAATGAGGTTAATTGTAATTAGCTCTTTTTTTCAGGAAACGCATTGCTCTCATAGTTGAGATCGTTTTATGTAAACTTTGGATTTCTATTTTCACATGACACTTGTGATACAGATATGAAGTAATCACTTAAAAGACCTTTTTGGTCTACTCTTCTTGCTGTAAGTCTGAGGCAAATCTTAAACAGATAGCTCTCGCTAATCCTTAGCTTCATATTAAGACCTACTGAGAGTTATTTTATTCGTGGTAAACAAGGCTTTGTTTGCTGAATCACGTATGAATAACCCACTGAGTTGAAAGGTGTCGGTTAAATATTTTACAGCAAAAAAGGGGCTTGAAGTATAATTACGATGGCCATCCATGATTTTTTACCTTCATTAGTAAGATCAAACATGCGATGTACTTAACTTTAAATAAACTGATCTCTTAGAACCTCCTTAGCGAACTTTGCTTGACTTAGTTACTGTTTACCACTGAGCAGGTTACAACGTAATCAGCTGCTAATCGACCCATCTGCGAAGAACATCGATTCGAGAGAAATTAGACAATAACTAGTTTTTACTGTGATAAAACACACATTAAAAGCTCGCGAAACAATAAAGGAATCTTTTAAAATAGCCACGAGTTAATGCAAAATACCCACTTCGATTCCTCAAAAAAAATTGACAGACATCCATACAAGGCTATCCTAGGAGTAAACGTTGGGCCGTGCGTGACATTCGCGTGACCTGGTTATTCTTTCATGTTACGCTTACGCCAAATAAATATATCCTTCATGTAATTGTAATAGATTGTTTATCTCCCTGTATACCCTGTATACCCATGTATACCCTGTACACCCTGTATACCAATATATACCAATATATACCAATATATACCAATATATACCCATGTATACCCTATATACTCATGTATACTCATGTATACCCTGTATTCTCATGTATACCCTGTATACCCTGTATACCCTGTATACTCATGTATACCCTGTATACCCTGTATACCTTATATACCTATGTATACTCATGTATTCCCTGTATACCTTGTATACCCATGTATACCCTGTATACCCATGTATACCCATGTATACTCATGTATACCCTGTATACCCTGTATACCCATGTATACCCTGTATACCCATGTATACCCTGTACACCCTGTACACCCTGTATACCAATATATACCAATATATACTCATGTATACCCTGTATACTCATGTATACTCATGTATACCCTGTATACCCTGTATACCTATGTATACTCATGTCTACCCTGTATACCTATGTATACTCATGTATACTCATGTATACCCTGTATACCCTGTATACTCATGTATACCCTGTATACCCTGTATACCTTATATACCTATGTATACCCTGTATACCTTGTATACCCATTTATACCCATGTATACCCTTTATACCCATGTATACCCTGTATACCCATGTATACCCTGTATACCCATGTATCCCCTGTATACCCATGTATCCCCTGTATACCCTGTATACTCATGTACCCACGTATACTCATGTATACCCTGTATAACTTGTATACCGTGTATACCATGTATACACATGTATACCCTGTATACACATGTATACCCTGTATACACATGTATACAGGGTATGCAGGGTATAGAGGGTATACAGGTTTTACAAGGTATACAGTGTTTACAGGGTATACATGGGTATACAAGGTATACATGGGTATACAGAGTATACATGAGTATGCAGGGTATACATGGGTATACAGGGTATACATGGGTATACAGGGTATACAGGGTATACTGGGTATACAGGGGATACATGGGTTTACAGGGTATACATGGGTATACAGGGTATACATGAGTATACATAGGTATATAAGGTATACAGGGTATACAGGGTATACATGAGTATACAGGGTATACAGGGTATACATGAGTATACATAGGTATCACCTAGTTAAAAAAAAACTATCTAGTTCAAAATAAAAATTAACTGAAAACAAAAATTAACTGCAACATATACCTTGTATACCCATGTATACCCTGTATACCCTGTATACTCATGTATACTCATGTATACCCTGCATACCCTGTATACATGGGTATACAGGGTATACATGGGTATACAGGATATACATGGGTATACATGGTATACACGGTATACAAGTTATACAGGGTATACATGAGTATACGTGGGTATACAGGGTATACATGAGTATACAGGGTATACAGGGGATACATGGGTATACAGGGTATACATGGGTATACACGGTATACATGGGTATACAGGGTATACATGGGTATACAGGGTAAACATTAGTATACAGGGTATACATGGGTATACACGGTATACATGGGTATACAGGGTATACATGGGTATACAGGGTAAACATTAGTATACAGGGTATACATGGGTATACATGGGTATACATGGGTATACAGTGTATACAAGGTATACATGGGTATGCAGGGTATACAGGGTATACAGGGGATACATGGGTATACAGGGTGTACAGGGTATACAGTGTATACAGGGTATACAAGGTATACATGGGTATACAGGGTATACAGGGTATACAGTGTATACAGAGTATACATGGGTATACATGGGTATACTTGGGTATACATGGGTATACTTGGGTATACATGGGTATACATGAGTATACAGTGTATACAAGGTATACAGGGTATACATGGATATACAGGGTTTTCAGTGTATACATGGGTATTCATGAGAATGGACATTCTATTACTGTTATATGAAACAGTAGGTCTATTTGGCGTAAGCGTAACATGAAAGAATAACCCGTGACCTGTAGCTATGTACCCAAGCCTCAACTAGTGAACATTCTCTTCCGTATTTCAACATGGCTGGCTTTTGCAAGGCTCTAACTACTGCCCTTTTTGAGTACGATACAAGCAAAGTGGTCCACATTCAAAGCAAGACAATCGGTATCGTCAACAGACTAATTCAACTCACTATAATCTGCTACGTTATCATGTAAGTAGCGAAAACTCTTTTGCTGGAGCTTGTGTACAGAAACGCATATGATCACGCACTCGTGTGATGTCTTTAGTTAAAATTATGCTGACCTCACATCCCTTTGCCGATTAAAGTAATCCACACTGTTGTTGCCATTTTGGGTGAAAAAAGAAGAACTGAGTGAAGGAAGAAAAGCCGGCAGGGCAAGTAAAAAAAGACTGCCCCCTGCCCCGCTCCTCCTATAGCTCAAAGTTTGGATCCCCCACTGTTAATACACACCTTATTTGGATAGTTGGATTTATGAATATTCATCAACGATAAATAAAGTATTTTTAAAATCCGTAGACTTCTTCCTCTAAATAAAGTTAGAATGTGAGACTAAACTCGAAACTGAAGATTACAAGCTGTACATAAAATGATCACAGGATTTACAGTTATGGTGAAATTAAAACCCTGCATTTAAATATTCAAATATGGAGGGGAAGAAACAACGTTACAGATGTACCTTGTGATGGTTTGTTGTTGATGTAAACCTTTTTCTCAACATGAGGGAATTCTTCACCAACTTTAATCATGCTTTCACCTAATAGAGCTTATTACACAAAATTTTTTGTTTTTTATTTAACGGATTTTTCTTAGAAATTTCAAGATAAAGAACAGCCTCTGTGTTATTCACTACTCAGTCATCCAATATCCATAATAATGATAATGAAATGATAATGATAATGACTAGCAATAAGCGGTGATCAGTAAAATGCGTTCGACTTTGATAGAGACGTTGAATTTTGATACCAATTATTAATTCTCACGAATTATTCTACAGTCATGCTATGTCACATAGAAGGATGAATACTACCACAGAGTGTTTAACAAGCGATAATACAAATGCCTAATCATTGGTAAACATAGCAACAATATGACCTGTCGAAAACACCTTTAAATTTAGCCATTCCTTCCTTCTATCAACAGACTCTGACAACTTCCGCTTTAGGTACGCTAATCTATTCTTGTTTAAACTGTCTTTCAAGGGTACTGTTGAGACATAATGTACTCGTTGATATATCCAACAAATATAACTGTTAGTTTCTTGTCAGTAAATACAGGAGTGACAACTGTGCCTCCAGGTTTATTAATATCAGACTCAGTGATGTTAATAACACAGTTGCAAGCATTAGCCACTGCCTGAATAATTATGTCGTCACACCATGTGCCTGGCGTCGACATTTCTTTAAGGTAATTTGCCCAAAAATTGTCAGAAATGCTTTCAACATAAAGCTCTGGGTGTTTATTTAAATGTGCAATTCCAGCCATGCGAATGTCAAAGTGTGATTCTGCAGTACCACAGAGCTGATGTGATACTGACTTGAAAAAGCAGTCACCACTTCCACCAACATCATGCAGCATCAAGCCTATTTGTGAAAAATCTATCAGACAGGATAGTCCATGGTAAGTTGGATATACCACTGCAGTCGGGGTGCACACCGCCTTTCATACTCAAGTCATTTCTTGGATACACCAAGAGCTGTGAGTTTCTTTCTGGCGTTAATTGATTTATTTGCCAGCAACACTTGCACCTTTGTTTATTTTTTTGTTTCCTCAAGAAAAAAACAAATCTACCAAAGAAGTGGTCACTGTTATACCAAATCTGCCAATTCTTGTAATTCCTGCAAAGACAACTAATAAATGAGCTGTTTGGGACACCTTGCTTAAATAGCTTTATAGCTCTATGCCGGGAAGCCTTTCTCTTCAAAACTCTTGAAACTCTTCGCACAGGAATCCGAGATGGTTCTCTATCTCTTTTTCTTTCCTTCTTTTGTTTTGACACAAAATAATGTTTATCAAAATTTCTAACACGTCTAGATAACCAATCAAAAGGTTTGTCTTTGTCCTCTGGTTGTGCATTATAGTAACAAGACGCATATGTGCGTGAACTTGGGCTTCTTTCCTGGCATATCCAGCTGTAAACGCCACAACGTTGACATGATGAAATCTCAGTTGTCTTTTGTCGATTGTTTTACAGCTCCAGCATAGTACAAGCAAGTATATTGTAAGCAGTGTTTATTCCTGGTCTAAATTTTACCCTCTGTCCGTCTTTTACACCCGGTCTGTAGTCTGCGTTTTACACTGATTGATTAAGTTAAGTAATAAATTTTTGAAACTAATAAAGGTTCTGACCGTAAAATCCGCAAGATTATGCAGTTGTCACGTTTTGTCAATAGAAATCGAAAGAATAACACAGATAACAGACAAAATGCTTTCCTAAATGAAACATTTATTCAGAAAAATCTTTGTTTACGCCTAAGAAAGAAACGCGTATAATTGTAAGTGCGAGACGAGAGACGCGCAAGCGATTTGAAGAAACTACAAGACCATTTCGAAGCGAATTTATCGCCCCGTGCGGGGCATGTTTTTCAAACATTTCGCAAAAACTGTTTAGAATACAAGGAATCGGTCAATTAGAATAGTTTTTCAGTACAAATTCACAATCAAACCTGTAATTTTTTGGCTGTTGAATTCCCAGGAGTACTCGAAAATTTCGCAGGAAGTCCGTGACCTGAATAATGATTTGAGATGCCCGAATGCGTATTAGGGCCCAGACGGCGATTTGTGACTCAAGACAGAAAACAACAACAAAAAAAAAAAACAAAAGAAAACGAAGGGCTGGGAAGCCCAAGTAATAATCACCTTTATATTAATACTAAAACAATTATTCGTCTCAGGCTCGGTGATTATCGGTGAATATTCACCTCCGGCTCGACTTCGTCTCGGTGAATATTTACCGATAATCACTTCGTCTTCGGCGAATAATTGTTAAATAGTGAGCCAATCAGATTGCTCACGACAAAATACTAAGGTTGCTGAGATGTATAAATACTGAGGATTATTGCCGAGATTTTCAGTAACATGTGATTCACCAGCAGCCTGCCAATGGGAGGAAGAAACGGCTAACTGGTGCTAGCAGGTTTGGTATTAGTGAGAAAAGAGGTGGCATTTGTATCACTGATGGTTGGCCTTTATTGAAACCTCTGGTTATTGTGGTGTGGCTGACACGAAGTGTGTAGCCACATTTTGGCACGATCGGATTTACTTATATAAACTCCACGAGAGTCGAGCACCTGTTACGTGGTCTAGTAAGACACATGTACGCTTTGCGGACCTATTTTTTATGTATTGCCACGCAGGTATCTTCACGTGGGGAGAGGATAAGCGAAGAAATGCAGAAACTGAATGAAATGGAAAGTGGAGAAAATGCCAGGTGAACTAAGTCGTTGATGAATCTTGATTCCGCTAGGCAAGATTCTAGCTTGATGTGGTTACCATAGATGATATTTCGTTCGTATTTGAAAATGTTAAAGTACAAACTGATTTTTTTTTGTGATTCCTTTCCTCTTCCTTTGAATATCCAAAATGAATGAGCACTTTCGTAGTTTTGAATGTCAATATGTATATATAAGTGAAAGATGGTCGTAGTCTAGTTATGTACGCAACTTAAGAATGCAGTTAGATCATTCTCTCTTCAAATCTCTCTTCCGCAGGGTCAAATATATGAAATTTTCATATACTCGCATTCATATCTTTATCCTCTGAGCAGGACTGCAAATAATTTTTGGATCAATCGGTCAGTATCTGGACAACTGTGCACCTACCCCTCCCCTAACCCAACAAGTTGTTAGAAGTTAAAACGTTAGCGTTGACCTCAGGTTAGGAGAGGGGTAGGTTTATAGTTGCCCAGATAATTACATTGATCCTAATTTTTTTGCCTTGAAAGAACATATGTCTGTCTAACTGACTATTTTGTCGGACAGAACAAAATGGGGTCGGACATAAAAAAAGAAGTTTGAATTATATTTATTTTTACTATTAAACAATACATGATAAAAAATTGTCCGCACGTCATGTCCGACCACAGTTTGGATTTCGTTGGACATGAGCTAATTTTGGTCGACCAATGACCGATGACCCACCGTCTTTTGCAGCCCTGTGTCAGGGTATATTACGAACTCGCAAACGACCAGCTCCCAGTTGGCTTGATAGCACAGTTGGTTAGAGCATCGCGCCGATATCGCAATAGCCTGCGTAGCAGTCTTTTCCGTTTCCTCTAGAACCAATGGGAAGTTGCGCGAAGGCATGAGGCATGAGCAAAAAGTTAGGAACCCCTGCCACCAATTGTGACCTCTGTGCCCCGTGCGCTCGCGCGATTCACGCTTGCCTGAAAAGAAACGGAAAAGACTGCTACCAAGACTAAAATCGCAAGATCATGGATCCCGTTCAAGCCTGAAGTTTTTTCTCAGGTCTTATCTTCGCAGGTGCTAACGTTGCGTACATAAATGCGATGATCTTTCACTTATTGAACTTTACTTGTTGTAATTATGTTTCCTGACTTTTAGCATTCTCCAGAACCTGCGCTCTATTGTGGCAATGAACGAGAATCTGAAGAAGCAAGAGCAACAGTTCAGGGCGCACTGCAAGGTGAAAAAGACACAGTAAACTTTCTTTACATCAGTATTATCCTCATTATGAACTACGGCAATCTCGCAACCTAATTCTCTGCTTTGTCGATCGATAAACGGCTCGGGCTTTTTGTCCACAGTATTTTTGCCTGTTAAACTTTTTTGTTTTGCCGTCGAGCCGGCTCTATTTTCCGCTATATCGACCAGCCGGCGCCATTTTCCCGGAGAATTGACCAGCGAGCACTGTATTTCCGCCATATTGGCCATCGGGTTCTATTTTCCCGCCATATTGAGCAGCGGGTTCTATTTTCCCGCCATATTGACCAGCCGGCTCCATTTTCCCGCCATATTGACCAGCGGGTTCTATTTTACCGCCAAACTGACTCACCGGCACTATAACCCGGATGTATCCGCTTAAAGAAATAGAATTAAGTGGTCAACTAATTCAACTAAATTGTCAAAATATTTTTATATCAAAATTGATATTTATTCTACAGGAGGAAATGGCTCGTCTGCAAGCAAATATTCAGAAGCTAAAAACACAAGGATCTGGTGAAGACGATAGTGATGAAAAGGTGAATTGAATTTCTTCAACAGTTTCATTTTTATGTTTTCAATATTTTCAATTTTTATTTTTTTCTTATACAAACGATATTTTTTAATGACAGGCAAAAGAAATTTAAAATGCAACTTATTTTGTAAACATAACCGTGGATTCTTTCTTATTGTTGTTGTTGTCAGGAGAGAATGGATTTGATAAAGAAACAGTATGAATCAGATAAAGCCAAGCTGGAGAAAATTCGACTGTTGCTGGTAAGAATACTGTATGTCTATTACCAACACTGTAGATTACCCAGTTGTTCTTTGGGCTCAACGAATGGTCACACTGTGTGGTTTGATCCACAGATGAAAACGTTAGAACCACACTGTATAGTAAAACAAACAGTACCACTGTACAGTACAGTTCAGTAGCTTTTTAAAGAATGGTCACACTGCATGGTTTGATCCATAGAGATGGAAAAGTGAGAAGCACACTGTATAGTACAACGAACAGTACCACAGTAAAGTACTGTTCAGTAGCTTTATAAAGAATGATGGCACTGCATGGTTTGATCCACAGATGACTCGAAGTCCACTCAGTTTCGTTACCTAGTAAACCAGTGTCTTATTTTTGACATCTTTACTTTTCAACCAGGCACGGAAGAATCGTGAAATATCGTCGCTGCAGAGAAAAATCGATGAAGTTCCCTCTCGTGCTGAGCTAAACCAGTATCAGCGCCGCTTTGTGGAACTGTACAATCATGGTATGTTGAAAAGTTTTGCTTTGGCAAAAATCGTCTCGCTGTTTTGAACATTCTTTTTTTTTTGTTTGAGGAATTAAGCGCACTCTTTCCTTCACAGTGTCCGGAACTCACAAGGAAACCAAACAGTTCTATACTCTTTACAACACTTTGGATGACACAAAACTGTACCTGGGAAAAGAGGCGAGTGAAGCAGAAGTGTTTGATAAGTTTTAACCCTTTAAGCCCTTTAATTTGTCCCAAGTTAAATGAAGTGTATTACGCGAAATTACATTGCAAAAACTAATCTAAAACGTACTTACATATTTTCCAATATTACCCATAAATTACAGTCTAGAAATGATTATGTAAAAAGGGTAAAAGTTCTATCTCTTATCGGAATTGATTTAAGATGTTTATATTAAACTGTGTATCTGGGCAACTGTGCACCTACCCCTCCCCTAACCCAACAAGTTATAATAAGTTATAAAGTCGGCGTTAATGTTGGGTTAGGGGAGGGGTAGGTGCACAGTTCTTTAAAATATTTACAGATGTTGAGGTATTTATCTTAAGCGGAAGATGATTCCAACATTTTGAAGTCGTTACAGAGAACGACGTGCGGCCTCCCTCTTTCACTCCACTGAATGACTTTGCTTTCATAGGGGCGGCGAGTGGTACCTCAAAAATCTTGGGTCTTGCAAAATTATCATCCGATCTTGAAATCTCGGCAGCATCGAAGTCTCGTTTGAAGTGCGTTTATTTTGGTCTCGAAGTCTCGGATTTTTTTCCCAAGGTCTCGAAGTCTCGGATTTGTTATCAGAGTTAATCCATAACTAATCGTGTGACCGGCTGACTGTTATTGGTATCAAGTCTCAGGCTCGATTTTTTTTCGGCACAGGGTCTCGGGCTCGGATTTTCGAAAATTGTTTATTGTCGGTCTCGGAATTTTAAACAAGGGTGTCGGGGTCTCGGACTTTAGCATTTGCCACCCCTTTTCATGAATTTTCTTTAGCAAAGTTGTACAGCGTTTGAATGACTACTATTATTAGGAGGGTCATCGCTTCGACTTCTATTTCGGGAGCTCAGATTCCTTTACGGGGTATACCTATGCCATTCGCTGAAAAAAGCATATCATTTATTTACCGGCTAGTCCAAACATAAGGCAGATTCTTTCATTTAAGACGCTCTTTTGTTTGGTGAATGATACGTCTTTCAATTGATGTTTTGTTTTTCAGGTGAACTTACTGAATTCTGTACAAGACAATTTTGGACAGTAAGTCAATTGTCACATTTCTATAGAGCACTTTCATAAATGGCGGCCGACAACAGACTTTTCCTTCCTAGGAGAAATGTTTCTGTTCGTTTAATTTTCAGGGCAATGTCATCTCCTACAAACAAGGAGCAGTTTCTGAAGCAGTTTGAGAACATTGTCAGAGGAATAGTAGACAATAAAGAACGGGTTCGTAGATTAGTGAACAGGTCTTTTTGTATTTGTAGATTGTTTGCTTCCTAAGTTACAGTGAAAAAGTATTAAAAAATACACGATAAAATACAATGGTAATATCATTCTATCTTATATTACTATTGTATTTTATCGTGTATTTTTTAATACTTTTTCACTGTAACTTAGGATGTGTATTTTTATCCTTTGATTTAATAAAGACTATTATTATTATTATTATTGTTTTCAGCAATTGCAATTTAGTAACCAAGTCGCTCCCAGTCACCAAAGTGAACATTTCTCAATTGCACTGACTTTCACTTAGCCTGTGTACAGCCGTCCCTCCCCTCCCCTCCCCTCCAAAAAAAAAATCGGGAAAGGAGCGTCTGTGATTTGCCGTTGATAATCATGTTCAAATACTACGTGACGTTTACCTGAATGTGTGTTAACCGATTTGATTGGCTAATACCCGTAGATCATAACATCATTGAAACGAGATTCGATTGACTTTCGTTTTCGCGGGGTTTGCAATCGGAGCCTTCTCTAAGCAATCTCTCGGCAAGTGTTGACGGGCCAGCGCGACTCCTGCTGTTCCTAAATGATCGAGTGTCTTCAGAGTTAAGCTCTGACCAGGATATCTTTTAGGGTTTCTCCTTAGCGATATGGTAATAGAGGAGCCTTCTTGAATGTTTCTCCTAGATGTGGTTGATTTGTTGAATGCCATTTCCCCATAAATATATTCTTTAAATTTGGAAGTGCTGGCGGGTATTGTGTGACAAAAGTCACTATTGTGTGACAAAAGGCAGTACTACGAGCAGCGTTATTTTATTTTATTATTTTTTTGAATGACTTTTCTCGCTTGGTAAAATTCACGTCAGAGAGGTGTCTTTCCACCATGTTTTCTGGACATCCTCTGTTGTTAAGGCGTAGTTTAAGGTTTTTCAAGTTTTCATCAAACGTAATGTGAGAGGAATTCGTTCGTGGAAGTCGTAGCGCTTCTCCTTTTATGAATCCTTTGGTGACGCCTTGTGGGTGTCACGAATAGAAATTCGTGTATTGAAAGGTCTCTGTCTCCTTGTAGTGTGTTTGCATATCAAGGATAGACTTCTTGTGGAATCTGTTGCCTTTGTACACTGTGTCCAAGACTGAATGTAATTTCTGTTTTTGATATTTCAGCCGTAAATTTGATTCGTGCTGTGAGAGTTCTTTTTTTTTGGTCAGCGTTAATCACTTTCCATAATTTCTACAAAATTTATTCCGGAACACGATTATCAACGGCAAATCACAGACGCTCCTTTTCCGATTTTGTTTGAGGGGAGGGGGCGGCTGTACACAAGCTAACTTTCACTAAGCCGTTCTGTTCACTAGCTTTCCAAAGAATGGTCACACTGCATGGTTTGATCCACAAATGAAAAAGTAAGAACCACACTGTATAGTAAAACAAACAGTACCACAGTACAGTACTGTTCAGTAGCTTTCTAAAGGATGGTCACACTGCATGGTTTGATCCACAGATGAAAAAGGTAGAACCACACTGTATAGTAAAACAAACAGTACCACAGTACAGTACTGTTCAGTAGCTTTACAAAGAATGGTCACACTGCATGGTTTGATCCACAGATGAAAAAGTAAGAACCACACTGTGTAATAAAACAAACAGTACCACAGTACAGCACTGTTTAGTAGCTTTCTTAAAAATGGTCCCACTGCATGGTTTGATCCGCAGATGAAAGAGTTGGAGCCACACTTTGTACTTTAAGTAAACCAAACAGTACCACAGTACAGAGTGCTCTCAAGTTTGGTGGCTTACTTAGCGAAGTCAGTGTACTCAGTTGCGCTATTTTAATCACAGTTTGATCCACAGATGAAGACGTCAGAACCAAACTAGACTTTCAAAAAAAACAGCACAGCAGTACAAAACTGATCAATCGCTTTCTTGCAAGATCCCGTATGATCGTTTCACCCTTATATTATGTATTTATCCTTCAGATTGACAAGAAGAAGCACGTTGAAAAGCAGAGAAGAGATACCTTAAACCAAGAATATCTTGATCTGGTTGAGCAGCAAAGGTTGTATTACAAGACAGTGAAAGATTTCACTGAGGTTGGTTTTTAGTTTCCATTTCCGAGGTTTTTTTATTCGGTTAATTCATTACCCCATTTGTTATTAGCAGATTTCGATCAGAGACATTACAAAAGAAATTGATGACGTTATGCCACTTGGTGAATTTCCTTACTCCCCCTCCCACCCTCCGTACCAACTCGTGTCCTTGGGAATAGTGACGTTTTCAGACGTTACCAAGACAACAGGGTCAGAACCATGTGGCTCAGTGGTACTTGCATTGACAGGGCTGGACCGTAATATACTGAAAAAGAGAGAGTGTTTTATCGTAAATCAAACATTAAGAAGGTTTGTTATATTTGATGAAACACTGTCTCTCCTGTTTAATATACAGTGTTCTGCCTCTTGCACGACCACCCTTGGTGGTAGAAAACGTGGTCGCAGTGGAGGTGACCTCTTAATGGAAAAGTCAAGAACATAAGCCAAAACTTTCTTGGATCCACTTTTTTTTATTTATTACAAATATACAAAACTTCTCTGACAAAAAAAAATCATTTTTATTCTGATTTAGTGGCTCAAGGAAGTATCGGAAGCTCTGGTGTTTTTTACGTGGGATAGAAGTTTACATCATACACTACATACATTTAAGGCCATGCGACCATGATCTAGCAGTATTCTTTAAGCTGTGTAAAATGTCTGAAAGCGCTCTCTTAAAAACTGAACTTCGTAACATCTGATTAACCGAGGGATTTCCGGTGGTGGATTACCGGAAGCACAAAACAAAAGGATTTGTCAAATTTCAGGCCTCGAAAGTGATCGCTGTCGCGAAGTTGAGAAGTGGTCGCTTAATAGAGAATTTTTGAAACAGTGTGTGACTGAGAAGCAAAACGGTTCTTGACAATGTGGTCGCTTAAGAGAAGTGGTCGCTTAGTAGAGTAGTCGTGAAGAGAAAGTTAACTGCATTACGTCCAGCTCTGTCATCGAGTGTTTGATGTAGCCTCTCCTTGCAAAGGAGAAATCAAAATGCAAAAACGAGCTGTGTTTCATCAGACATCCAAACACGCCGTCTCGGTGATTGATTTTCATTGCGTTTCACTTTTACAGGAATGCCACAAGAATGAAGTGCTGTTGTCCAAGCTAAAAAGCCTTGGCGTATCTTAACAGCTAGGATCTTTACAGTTGAAAGCAGAGGAATTGTATTCAATAGAGTGAAGAATATAAAAAAGGGCTGGTAATTTTTAGAGGGTAGATAATCATTCAATTTAGAATGATTCTGGAAAATCAATTGAGTTCGATCAGTCAGGTAATTATAAGTCCATAATTGAGTCAATCCGTCATGCAATTAGATACAACCAACCAGACCGTCAATCAATCAATCAATCAAGCAGTCAGTTAATCGTCAAGATAATTGGTTAAGCAACCCATCAATCAAGCGACCAACCAATCATTCGATAATGCATGGATCAATCAGTCGATCCTTTACCTGTGTTGGGACTGACCGATTCTCGGATAAGGCTTGCTTATTAAAGCTGGAACTGAATAAATCTAAACACAGAAACGTTGCTTGGTGCAAATATATCATTTACTTTATATGTACTAAAATAGACCATTCCACAGTTGTGCTTAGTATCCTAACCTTTGAATAGAAGTGAGGCTGGAGGTGACCTTGGTTTTGTTACAAACCTTCCTATTCTTCATACGTAAATAATGTGATTTGCACATGAAAAGCTGGGAGGTTTGTAACCAAGCAAGGTCACCTCCAGCCTCGCTTCTATTCAAAGGCTAGGTTCCTAAGGACCAACCGTAAGAGATTCCGATTGGTTCCGCGAAAGTCGTTAATTAAGTAGTAATAGTAAAATACATATGGTAAATGAATAAATTTCGATTAATAACTTGACAGGTATAGAATATTTTTTTTTCACAAACAATGAAGCTATTGTGACAAACAGCCTTAGAGGAAAACAGTAGAACTGTTTCTTTCCAACCCTCAGACGTGAGAATTTTTTTTGATTCCTGCATCAAGTCGGTGGGGGAATACTTAGGGACCTGGCGAGCTCTGGAGGCAAGAAGTAAATGATGTATCTTATTGGTCTTTTAATTATTACGCAGTTCTTACGAGAATATGTTGTTCTACATCACCAAAATCTTGTTTGCAGCTCTGTTTGCTACAGCCACGTGACCGTCCCTAGTGATAGTGGCACCCCCGGATAAATATTTATCATAAAAGTAAATCTTTCGCATGAAATGGCCAGCTGTATCAAACACCATCAAACTATTTGTTCCACTATCAACAACAAAGATCTGCTCTGTATGCGGGTCGAACGCTATTCCTGAAGGACGAAATGCGCTGGAAACCTTTCTGTTTGGTTTTACCAGAGGCGATGGAAGCAGGCCTCTATCTTTGAAACTCGCGTCGTTTGCAGCTCTTTTGGACACGAAAAACACCGTGGTCAAACCGGTTATGATCAGGTTTCCCTTCAATGTCACACATAGGTGCGATTCCTGAGCCGGACTGAATTCCCCCAGTAATGTGAAACTGGAAACAAAAACCCCATCTGTGGTCAGAACAAACACACTTCTGTCGCAGAGTGTAAACACCCTTCCTCTGGATTTATCCACGGTGATACTGGTCAATTTTCCGCTGTTGAATTTGGGGTGACCACGCCCAAAGCTCCAGCGAAATTCGCCCTCCTTGTCCAAGGCGATAATTTCGTTGACGAACTTTAAGTTCATTGGGCAGGTGTAACTACTGCAAATGTAGACTGCGTCGTTTTTGTCCAAAGCTACACTTTGTGGGTGAAGCATGTTTGTCACTGCCGTGTCTTCGTTGTACGTTTGCACAAAAGCCAGGTCAAATAATGTGCATCTTATTTCGCCATCTCGCGAGAACATCTTGATTTGATGGTTGTAGCGATCTGCGACCACGAATTGCCCTTTGCTGTTTACTGCAACATCAACAGGGCCATTAAGCTGAGGGTCATTTGTGCCAAATTCGCCAAAAGACCAGAAATATCCGCGCGCGACTTCTCCGCTTTGCACCGGGTGTATTCGGTGCGAAGAATCCACGGGAATTTCTGGCCAATTTCTCAGGACGTCGTCACCTTTTAAGCAGAGATGTAGATACTCCCAGAGAATTCGGTTAATTGCTACCACGGTGCTAATCAATGCGTCTCTACGCATCTCACAAAACAATTTCCTCAAATTGAAATTCCCAAACCTGACTGAAAACGCCTCGCGGACTTCCGGTAAACCATTCAGCTGCTCCAGGTAATTCTTGCACAATACCACAGCCACTTCCGGTTCGTCTAAGTACTGAAGCATTGTTCCTGCGACTCGAAATTTCACGGACAAGACACGATCATAGATATCCAACGCTTCGTTACTGAATGCCTTTGTTGCACAGTCTGCAGCCTTGCGAAAAAAATCTCTAGCTTCGACGAAAAATTTATCATTGGAGTCGATTTTGTCGAATTGTAGACCTTCGTTGACTAGATTCAGTACTTCCCATTCGTCAAGTTCTATGTTGGTGGTGTCCGTGTTTACAAGGCTAATGTTATCACCTTCGCCTTTATAAACTTCTCTCTCAATGCTGGGTTTATGCTTTCCAGAACTAGTGAAGCTGCGGTAGAGTAGACTAACACCATCCTTGAAGAAGTTGGCGGACGCTATTAAATCGGTCTTGCACAATCCTTCCAATTTCTCTCGTATATCAGCCAATTCCCGGATAATAAAATCCCTGAATCGCTCGTCGCTGACATCTCCATGTTTTAAACTATCGGCTGCTCTATCGCGAATCTTGTTCACCAAAAGTTTGAAAGTAAGTTTTAAGGTTTCCGCTATTACAGAAGCCATGTTCTCTTAAGAAGAGCTCTGCCAGAACAGATACACGACACGACGAGATGCCAAATTCGGAGAAAGAAATCTGACCCTTGGATAACATAAGTTTCTATTTTTAACTCGCCGTGTTTTTGCACGGTTTCTTTCAAATACACTTTTGTTTTCCAAAGCTATAGTTACTGCTACGGTTTGACAAATGTATCAGAGGTGATTTAACTCGTTAAATGCCCTTCGATGATGAGCAAGTGAGCTTCTTGGTTGTAGTGCGCCATGGCCGAGAACTGACAGAAATCAGCCCGGCTCTGGTGAGGGGGTTGGGGGGGTTTAACCTCTCTCCCGCTGCCTCCCCACATCCTTTACACGTGACCCTGCTACTTTCGTTCCGACCACATTTTGAAAGCCTCAAACAGGCTATTTATATCCCTAAAATCTTGCTAAAATGGCACGTGTTATGACAATATTGCCATCAAAGAAAACAGAAGTACGGATATGTCACGAAATCGCTCACTGCGTGACGGTTGCTGTTACTCCTATCACGTGACCCCTGACTCAAGAGCGACTTTTTGAGAGGAGCCATCAGCCAAGCCTGGCTGACCTTGCAGAAGTTGATGTAGTATTTTGTCGCCGCCATGTCTAAAGTGGCTGTGGTAAGGATATGTAGCATCTTCTTTCAGTTAAAGATACTCTGTCCTAGCCTTTGTAAATTCTAAAAGTCGTCGACAATCTCTACATTATTCCTTCGAATTGAACGTTGCATTTCTCTCCATTGTACATAGTATTTTTGGACGGAATATGGTTGTTGTTGTTACTGCGTGTTCTTTATGAAAGAATCGAACCTGTAGTCTAAAAAGGACAAGACAAGATCTTTAGGTGCCAGTGTAGAATAGCTTTGCTCCCTTATAGATTCCCCATGTCTGGGCTAGATTTCCATTAAACCCTTTACCTCATTTCTTCTGTTATACTGCAGCTGTTTTACGTGCATTGATCCTAAACAGAAATAAATATTATTAAATTATAATAATGATTAATTTGGCATCGATAAATCTTGGTCGAAATAAATTTCCCAGGATCTAATCCCATTCCAATTATCCTATTTAATATACCATAACCTGGAAAAATTCTGGGACAATACAATTTATTTGTCCAGGATTGAAAAATGATTTTAGCAGGATTTAACAAAATGTCCCAGACTACCCAAATCTCTACTACTTAACGTATGGACCATAGTTTCCCGTTGGACCATATATACATTAAGTGCTTTGTTATATATTTAGACTTTCCCTTAACAATCATATAGCACCACTGGCGTGCAGGCAACAACTGCGCAATTATATCCTGGTCGGGATACATTTGAATTTGATCAGGTGCATGTGACCAAGAATCAGCCAATCACGGTATTCATTTTGTTGAGTGAAAGTCTATGTATATAACAAAATTCATTATTGCACCTAATATATTTGTATCGTTTTGTTCTTCGAAAACAACAAATATTTGCATGTGCATCATCCCAGATAACACAGCTACAACATGCATAATTAAGTATGGGATGATACTGGATTCTAGCTGCCCACATTGCTGACAACAGCCAGCTACAAGGTGCTGGACAGGCAACCTCTTAAACTTTTAGGGCTTGTGAAACTGTTTTCTTGATACCCTATCCCTATTCAGTGACATGTCTGGTATTTCGACACTAAGCCATGAATGCATGAGCTGCTTTACATTTATCAGTTGAAGAAAAGCATACCATATTTACTCATCTATAAGTCAAACTCGTGTATAAGTTGACCCCCCATTCTCAAGGTCAAAAATTGGATTTTTCATCATTTCTGGTTAAAGTAGTGAGACTCAGTCTAATAGAAATTTCCCAAAAAAGTTAATCTTTTCTTTCTAAGAATATACTGAAAACACGGTACTCATGTGCTGTGAAGTTTATTAGCACTTGTTTACATCATCATGATTTAAGTACACAAACACTTCGATTTACAACAAGACCACACGTCGGCAACAGCATTTGCCATTTTCAAGGGTTGTCCAATACTCCAACAAATTTATGGACGGCGTTGTGTTGAAATGCATTGTGTTGTACTATTGAATGTATTTTCTAACTATTGTTATGGCCATATAGTACAATACAATACTATGCATAAATTTATCGGAGCATTGGACAACCCTTAAAAAAGATTCTAGTTAGAGAAAGCATGCGTTAGAGATCACGACTGTGACTCTAATAATCCAAGTCATAAGCAGTACATGCATCCTGCACATCCTTTTAGCTGTTACTAAAATAAATATTCCATTGCCACAGCAGTAAGCTGTTGTTATGAATCTCAGCATCACCATTATTTTGATGTAGGTAACTGGTGGGAATCGTGGAATTGGTTATGCCATTGTTAAAAGGCTGTGTGAAGAATTTGATGGGACAGTTCTGTTTACTGGTAAGTCAGCCAAGGAAACATGTTTCTATCAGCCAAACACACATCTACCTTTCACTCAGATGCCTGCATGCATACCCTCATTGTGTAACTTAGACATGCCAAGTGCTGTTGTTATAAACCTTTCGTTTAACCTATCACTTCTCATTATTTCTCCACACATTTGGTATTATGTTAGTAAAATTTCATCATAAATTAGTACAGTTTGCTTGAGTGAGGATGTGTCACTCAGGGACCCTAGAACCCTGAAAAATGCCTTCCTCTTCTGTAGTCACTATTTTCCAGAAACTGCTTAGGTCATTACACAGTCCAGCCAGAAAAAAAAATAATAAAAAAAAACAAGAAATTCCTGGTTTCCCCAGAAAAATGATGTTCAACCCAATGATCCGTTTCCAGGAAAATGGTACTTTAGTCTAGGGCATAACCTGATTTCTAGATGCTATTCCAGACTAAACTACTTGAAAACCATACTCTTTACACCAGCATATACCTATATAGCCCACATATGGCAATATCCCCCTGGGATCCTGGTCATTAATGCTGTCCCAGCATCTGAAGTTCTGCTCAACCAAGCTATTTAATCCCTAATTATGAAAAGATTAAATGGTAAAAAAGCAGTTTACAGTTAGTAGAATGATAGCCCAAAGGATTTAATTATATTATACCCAACAATTTCAGCCCTGATAGAGTTAATCCAGAGTTTACACTGTATCTTGATTATATGCAGCCAGAGATGAAAATGCTGGAAAAGATGTCTGTGGCAAACTTTCCAAAGAACGCAATGCAACAAACATTCAGTTTCATCAACTGGACATAACATCTCAAGAAAGTGTGAATAAGTTGCAAGCACATTTACAAGAAACATTTGGGGGTCTGGATGTGCTGATTAATAATGCTGGTGTGCTGTTCAAGGTATTGCTGCATTAAAATGAATGTATTATGTCTCAGCTAGGATAAGCCAGAGAGTGTCATCTGGGTCTCTGTGGAAATTTCCCATTGAATCTGTACCTTGGAAACTTTGGCTTGGAAGTTAGATTTGCTAGAGATTTTGCGAAGACTTTTTGAAGCTGAAAAGTGATCTTATATTGATTGACATTAGTGATATCAGTCTTTATTTACAGTTCTGTTATTTTTATCGAAGAAAGTTAATGCTGAATATTGTAATTTATTAGTGCATGTAAATTTAGTGTTCTATCCAGTGGTAGAAAATTTAATAAAAATGATATCAAATGTATGTGATATCCGTCTAGTGTGATAGCATTTTTGTCAATTTGTTACCACTCAATATCAAGTCACTAGGAAATACAAAAAAAAATTTTCCCTCGCTGCATTGGCTCATGATGTCTCACCCAAAGAGAAATTTGGTATCTCCATTCTTCTCAGTGGTATCCTCCATCAGAGACTGAGAAAACCACTGGAAAATTGTTAACCACATTTAGGCTCGTAATTTGCTTTTAATGAGCCCTTCTCCATCAAGGCTCTTACCTAGGGGCTTTAGTGATAATTAATAAGCTTCTGTGATTTAAATTAACCCTTTCACTCCCAAGAGTGACTTTATAGATTTTACTGTCTAACACCAGACAATTTTACTCTGTCTCACTCCAGATGATTTTACTGAAATGGAGACCCCTTGGGAGTGAAAGGGTTAAGAATAACTAGACGCATATTTGCTTTCACTCGGGCCTTATGTTGGGAAGAAACTTCGTTTTTTTTGCCTGCATTTGGTTCAGTTTTGAGGACTTGACTGTGATTTGCCAAGTGCATGCATGTTAAGGACTTGACTGTGATTTGCCACTACACAAAAACAGAAAAAAAGCCGGAATTCCAACTCGGGCATTTCTCTTGGAAAGCCCCAGCAATAAAATGTTGTTTGCTACAGTACTGTGAATTGGAAGCTGTAAGTGGTAATGACATATATAAAAAAGTATTTTTGACCCAGGTTTTTGTCTCTGATCAGAAAACATCCCTTCCTTATCTTGAGAGGGTGGAAGTGACTATAAAAACAAACTTCTTTGGAACCCTTAATGTTTGTGACAGCTTGTTCCCTCTTCTCAGACCTCACGCCAGGTAAGTGCAAGGATGGTTAAACCTCATTCCTAAACCAACGAAGACCTTCCCTGCTAGCAGGGGCCTCTTTTCCTTGTATTCAGCGTGCGGGAGAAAAGAGACCTCTGGCATGAGTCGAATTGCGACCTCTCAAGAGCAGCTAGATCCAATACCAACTGAAATGTAACTTTATTTGCTCCCAAAAAATGCAAAACAACTGCATAGAGGTCTTTTTTCATCCGCTCAGTGAGAATATGGAACGTTCTAGTGTTCTAGCGACCGATTCATGACATGAAGGTGACGTGATAATTTTAGCACATGATCAACTGAAACAATGTGTTACAGGGAGACGTTTCTAGAACCTATTTGAGTCGCACAATATTCTTTCTGGAGAGTTCTAGAACACACAAAACATGATGTAACCGAATTAAGTAATCCTACTATAAATAGTTATTATCGCAGTCTTCCGAATGTTCTAGAATTCTTTGTAACTGTATATAAGGAACGTTACCACACAGCATTAAGACGTACACTCAGACGTAAGGGGGGGGGGGGGTGGAAACTACCGTTCTCCCTTACCCTAGAGTCATGTCTCTCCACAATGAGCTGCTGGCAGGTAGAAGCATTAACACCTCCTATTTGAAATCCCTGATCTCTGTATTTTGGCCATTGTGCCTGGCAAGGTTGGGTTATATTAATCTCCTTGTTCCTAAACCAACCAGGAATGTAGTCAAGCAACTACAATTTGGCTTCGCATGAGTTGAGCAGGGGTCACATACTCCCACTGCACAATGAGCTGTTGAGAGGTACCAACTTTTATTTGAAATACCTCCAGTAATTTGGCTGTACAAGAGTTAAGGAGGAATAGGGAGGGAGGTTCCCATTTCCCTCACCTAGCTTTATCTCTCCCCATAGGTGAGTTGCTACAAGAAGTTGCAAACTTCTTGAGACACTCTGAGAAAAAACACATGTCTTCTCTTAAATCACTATGGGCACAAAGCCTTAAGTGATTTTCCAGCTCTCCCCCTCCTGTACCGCCTCCCAATGTTGTATGTGTACGTTTTCAGCATGGTTTTGTATTGACAAGTGGGGAAGGGGAACCTTCATATGTGAGACCATTGATAAATAACTGACACCCCATAAAGGTGCAGTGTCTCAAGTAATTTTGCACCTTGTTGAAGCAGGTACCAAAATCCCTGACCTGAAATCTCTGACCTGTGTTTTTTTCTTTTTCAGAGTTGTTAATGTGTCCTCTGGCCTTGGCTCTTTGAAAAAGGTTTCACCTTCACTGCAGAAAAAGTTTGCATCCCCAGCCTTGACAAAGGAAGATATTGCATCTCTTATGGAAGCCTATGTTAAGTAAGAGAGGTTTGGTTATTAAAGATCTTACTTGCAAAGTTACTCTGAGTGTTTTATACCCGAAGTTTTACGTGGGCGTATTGCTGTATTCAGATATTGTAGCATTTATTAAGATGAATAATTGCGTACTTCATTTCTCAAGAATGTTTGAAACGCAGACCAGCGTCATGGTTAAAATGGTGTTCTTTTTTTAACCAAGCTTTTTGTTAAATTTGTTATTTTTTGTACAAATATTTAGCTCCTGTAAAGAAGGAAAAGAAACTGAAAATGGTTGGCCTGATGACTCCACATTTACTCCAGGTATGTTTGATAACGGGTCTACTCAAGACAAATGAAGGGCTGACTTGCTCATGGAATCATAACCCTAAATTGCCTCTCTTGATCTCTTGCCTGGTTTGAACCAACGATCTCTTGCTCTGAACCCTATAAGCCCCAATATCAATATACATTTTCTCCTAACTGTTTGTTATGGTACCAGTGAGGGGAATTTGTTTAAATATCAATACAACTCTTTTTTGGTGATCATTTTCGTTACTCACATAACATGAATGGTTGATGGACAATGAATATCGTGATGAGAAATTGCATGCTAGTCACTACTGGGACGTGAAGGGTCAACTCCAACTTAGTATGCAACTACAGCTCAACTTATAAGAATCAACATCATATTTTATGGTAGGAAAGTTTTTTTTCATAGAGCAGTTTCCAATTTCCAGAATTACAGAGTCACTTTGATTTTGTATCATCACAGTTGACGAGCGAAAGGATTGCGCAGCAAACCATCAAACCAATCAGAAATGCGTAAAACTAAAAACCGATTGCAACGCGGTTACTCGCGTTTTCCCGTTCGTCGGTACTGATCTCATGTATTTGCTTTGCCTTGGTTCTCACTGTTTCATTGGGGGAGCAGGGTTGGCGCAGTGGTTAGAGCGCTCGCCTTACACCAATGTGGCCAGGGTTCGATTCCCGGTCCCGGCGTCATTTGTGGGCTGAGTTTGTTGGTTCTCTACTCTGCTCCGAGAGGTTTTTCTCTGGGTACTCCGGTTTTCCCCTCTCCACAAGAACCAACATTTGATTTGATTGATTTAATTTAATATGATTTGAGTTGATTTTATTTGTGCTTTACAGTGTACCCAATTAGTACGTCAGTACTAGGTACAGTTGACACTCAAATAAAGGATATTATTATTATTATTATTATTATTATTATTATTATTATTATTATTATTATTTAACATTAAGCACAGGATTTTTCCCTGGGGAGAAATATCCAGTCAAGTCTCGTCCCAAGACCTCAGACTTCCAGCACTTTTCTGAGGATATGTGCCGATCCGAGGAGTGCCGACTTTTGCATCGTTCTTGTTCAATCCTTAATTCCTAGTTGCTCCAAGTGGCCTGCCAGCTTCTTTGACACTGAACCAAATGCACCTGCTACCACTGGCACCTCTCTTGTCCCTGATTTCCCGATCCTTTTAATCTCTCTAGCCATATCTTGGTGCTTTTCATACTTTGATCGCCTGAGTGTTATTAGTTCTGAAAAGAACTACTGTTGATCACGTTGACGTTTATATTTAGACAAGAAACTTAACTCCACACTGTCTCTCTCCACCAAATGAGTACCAGCGATATAGAGCTGGGTGTAACCCTGCGTTGGACTAGCGTCCCATCCAGGGAGGAGTGACAACACTCTCAGGTGATTCATCCTACTGACACCGGGATAAGATCCGGGCGTGTGGGCTTTAAGGCTCGTGTGCGCCTATTGGAGATGTAGTACAGCATCAAAAATAATCTCTGTCCTTTTTTTTTAGCTTACTGTGTATCCAAGATTGGTGTGACTGCTCTGTCCATGGTGCAAGCAAGGCAAATGAAAAATGAGCCACGGGAGGGAATCTTAATAAACGCTGTAAGTTCTTACTCCTATATTTCACCTCAGTTTGTACACATGTACTAATTAACTCTTTAGTAACCAAAAACAAACAGTTTCCATACTCGCTAACCTTTTATGGGATGGGTGGATTGGCCTCGTGCCCAACCCCCCATCCTTCCCCAAGCCACTGAACCTTAACCGCATGAAGAAAGAAAGAGCTGATCTGGGAGTTAAGTTCATGGAACGAAGTGTTTGTGGTTGCGCGTACCCGAGTGGCATGGCACAGAAGAGTGTTCGGCCCATTCTTTCCCCGACCTCCGCCCCCGCCCCTTGGGGAACCGGAAATTATTAAACCGCCGACCGGTTAGCTCAGTTGGTTGAGCGCTGGACTATCGTGCGGGAGGTCGTGGGTTGGAACCTCGGCCGAACCATCACTCAAGGTCTTTAAATTACTGTGGCCAAAGTGCTACTTTTACATGGACGTGTAAATGTTTAAACTTTCTACTCTTCTCGGATAAGGACGATAAACCGTAGGTCCCGTCTCACAACCATTGTTCGTTATAACTTTGTGGGAAGTTAAAAGAACCCACACACTGTTCGCAAAGAGTTGGGGACGTAGGTCCCGGTGAATTGGTGTGGCTCTTGTGAATGTACTTCTTTCACATTCACGCGTGGGATGGGTTCTGGCATTGTTATTGAAAAGCCCCGTCAGAGGAGTGTCAATAATTAACAATTATTCGCCGACGGCGAAGTGATTATCAGTGAATATTCACCGATAATCACTGAGCCTGAGGCGAATAACTGTTTTAGTATAAATACACAGGTGATAATTAAAAAAATAACTAAAGAAAAAGCATTGTACAACACGAAAAAATTTTATTTCATCAAAAGCGCGGGAACGGCTGGCAGCCATTTTGTTCGTCGAGGTGATTATCGGCTGATAATCCGAGATAGCGAACCAATCAGAACGCGCGATTTTGTATAATCACCTAGGTATTTATACTAAAGCATTTTTAAATCAGTGAAGTTACACGCCCCCACACTATTTTCTTTATAGTCCTCCAACTGAGCTTCAACTCAAGTAGCAAACATTTTGTTTTCCATGCAGGTTTGTCCTGGTTGGGTACAGACAGACATGGGTGGTCCCAGAGCCCACAAGACTCCTGACCAAGGTTGGCGATCTTAGGATTTACCTTAAGTTACCAATGGCAATATTGTTGAGAGATTATTACCTCCGCCAAGGAGGTTATGTTTTCACGCCTGTCTGTTTTTTGTTTGTCTGTCTGTTAATCGTTTTACGCAAAAACTAATCAACGGATTTGCACCAAATTTGGTGGAATGGTCGCAAATATACCCAGGATCAATCGATTAAAATTTAGGATTTATCCGGATTAAACTCTGGATCTCAAATCCAGATGAGTGTAATATCAGGTGTACATTTGACACAATACGGGGCGGAGGTATGCGCTCTACCGAGTGCCCTTCTAGTTTTTACTCTGTGGTCACAGAAACTCATGAGTGGGTGAGACAGCAGTCGCAATGCGTCAGCGGTTAATGGACGGCGGAGGGGGAGAGGTTGGTAGGGCCATAAAACCACCAGCTTTTTGGTAGGTTTTTTTTTCTAGGGCAAGATAAGTGGTGAAACACTGACATTAACGTTTGCTTGTATATATGGCCAGATGTTTTAGCCCTACCACTTTAAAATGGTCTCCGCCGTTCCTGTGCAATAAAACAGAGGTTCCTGTGCATTAAAACAGTGGTTCCTGTGCATCAAAACAGAGGTTCCTTTGCAATAAAACAGAGGTTCCTTTGCAATAGAACAGAGGTTCCTGTGCAATAAAACAGAGGTTCCTTTGCAATAGAACAGAGGTTCCTTTGCAATAAAACAGAGGTTCCTGTGCAATAAAACAGTGGTTCTTGTGCAATAAAACAGAGGTTCCTGTGCAATAAAACAGAGCATTCGTGATAAGTCAGGAATGATGGCAACAGAAAAGTCAAGTACCGTTATTATTACAATGGCAGGATCGAAACGCACCAATCACAGCAGACCAACGTGATATATAATGCTGCACCGGGAACAGTCGACCTCATCGCCTGAAGAAGACGAAACGTCGCGACCACCACCCAAGTGACTCCGTCGTGAAACCATAGAACTAATTTTTATCATCATTACCATTATTATCGCTTACAAATCGGCAGGTTACTGGCCTGCCCACCGCCGACGAATCACAGTATTTTTGTCTCAATTTCACTCAATAACTGCTTACTACAGGGTTCGTGCTACTCCTTAAACTCCTTAAAAACTCCTTAGATTTGATTTACGCTCTAAAGGGCGCTTGAAAACTCCATAAATTTACAAAATTCAGCTAAAACTCCTTAAGAACGCCTTATTTCTTGTCTGACAATCTTCAAACTAGAGTATTGCAAAAGCAGAGTACAATAAAAACTATGAAATGCGAATTACCGCCGCAAATACACATCATAAACCGACAAAAAATATGAAAGTCATTGCGTCTTTTGTTAGTCAGGCGTTCCTGTTCCAGTTCTATTGGTCCTGGGAACTTTTTCAAAGAAACAAAGAAACAAAATACTCCTTAAAAATTGTATTTCGGTCCTTAAAAACTCCTTAAAAAGTCCTTAAATTCTGTTTACTCACCCCAGCACGAACCCTGTTACTATCAGAGACTTTTTGTGATGTATCACCCCTTCAATAGAATTTCCCTCAAAGGTGACAAGTTACACGTCGGAACTGTCGCCTTAGCTACTTCACATTTCTTGATGTTAGTTTCCCTTTGGAATTGGCTTTTTATTAATTCTTGTAAATAATTTCACCGTTTCAGGTGCTGACACTCCAGTGTACTGTGCGCTTCTACCCAAAGGAACAGCATCTCCGAATGGAGATTTTGTATCCGACAGAAAAATCACTCCATGGATTTCAGGCAAATAAGCTTTGATAGAACTCCGTTAAAAACGCACCGAGGCACACGTTTGATAAAACACTGACGTTAAAATATGCAGCAACTACAAATTTAAATTGAATATTAAATTCAATGCGAAAGCAAGCTGTGTTTCATTAGACACCCTATCTCTGCACTTTAAACACTTAACAATTACACCTTTTAACATACTTTGTATGGTTTTTACTAACGAATTGCGTAATTTTTTTAAAATAAAAGTAAAGGCGCGCACGAGCCGTAAAGCACGTACAGCCAGATTTTATCACGGTTTCAGTAGCATGAACTGCCTGGGAGTATTATTACTCCACCCTGGATGAGACGCTAGCCCAACACAGGGCTACCCCCAGCATTGTATCCCCGGTATTCATTGGTGCACCAGGGTGGAAAGAGACAACTGTGCACCTACCCCTCCCCTAACACAACATTACCGCTAACTTGTTAACTTGTTTGGGTAGGGGTGTGCAGCCCGCTTTCCAAAACACTTACCCTATTTATAACCAAAATCTGGGATTTTCCCCAACCTGTTTATGACCTGACCAAAATTTGATACCCTATTTATGACCTGACCCTTGAATCGATATCCTGTTTCAGACTTGCCCAGACCTACCTCATAATTATTTCCCTAGTTCAGACCAATCATAGAGTCACTGTTAATCTGCTTTTATTAGGTAGGTTACAAGACTGCATGTGCAAAGTTTCGAGCTCAGAATTCCACTAACGCTAGTGCAAAAACCACTATCCTATTTATTACAAAAATGGCGCAAAATGGCTAAAATCGATACCCTTTTCAGTTTATGACCAAAACGGCTGAAAAAGAAAACATAGCCTTCGGGGTTGCCTCGACGAACAAAATGGCTGCCAGTCGTTCGCGCGCTTTTGATGAAATAAACTTTTTTCGTGTTGTGCAATGCTTTTTCTTTTCTCTTCTTGAAATAATCTCCTGTTTATTTATACCAGGACAATTATTCGCCGAAGGCTCAGTGATTATCGGTGAATATTCACCGAGACAAAGTCGATAATCACTCTACTTTGCAAGTATTCAAATCTTTGGCGTTTTCTGGGTCTTTGATAACTTGATAGCTCAGTTGGTTAGAGCATAGCACCGGTATATGCAAGGTCATGGTTTCGGATCCCGTTCAAGCCTGCATTTTTTTAGACCTTAAAGTCGCCTTATCTTCACAACTGCTTAAGTTGCGTGCAAACTGTAACTGCGAAATCTTTCACTGGTTAAATCTTCCTTCCTCAACTAACATATGAAATTTTGATATAGTCACATTCATATGCCGGGTCTTAACTAGGATATCGCGATAATCCTGCAACTTTTCGGTCTAAGAATACATAAAGCATCTATTCTATAATCCTGTTCTTTCATGACAGTTAGGTCGTCCTTTTAGCAAAGTTTCATAGGTAAAAGCGTCTATTTATCAAAACTCCAGTTTGAATTGACCCGAAAAGTTTCGACCTGGCGTTCGTTTGTCAAAAAGGCCTGTAATTAACATTGCTGACGTGTCCGTTTGGGGTGTTGGTAGGTGAGACCCTACTGGCCATCAAAATTGACCAAAAATGGTGACTGTTCGTGTAAGGACCAAAAACAGCTTTTTTGAATGAGTGCGTCCTATTTTCTTATTTTTACTATTGCCAGGTCCTTAGAATCCTTTCTTTTGTGCAGCCTGAAATCATAATTTCTACCCTCGCGTTAGAAACTACGCACCAAGTCTGGTTATTGATTTTAATAGCATGGTTTCGATTTGTTATCTCCGTAATTGTATTCAATAAATTTACTTTTCACGAAGGTTCCTTTGTTGAATGTATATTGCAGATGTAAATAGAAACACTCCAACACTGACTTCAGCCCTTCTACCTAGAGAGCGAATCAATGCAATATTTTCTTTGGTTCTTGTGTCGTTAAGAATCTCTGTGTGGTCTTTTATCTTCGGTTAGTGCTGTTTTTATTAACAGACCTTGTTGTCGATTTTGTAAGCAACTTGCGGCATTTTTATTTTATTAACATGAGTTCATGAATCTCAAAACAGCTTAATTTATGAAAGTTGACATGTTTTTCAAGTGTTTCTTCGTCGCTAGGAGCGTGTGTTCACTTGTTTTGAAGTTTCTTGTTGGGCTGCATTTCTTTTATTGGTCCTTTTCTTTGTTTTCTCACCTGGCGGGCAGCGCTGCTCTTGTCAAAGATGGATTAATTTAACGGAGTATAACAATACTCCACGGTTTAATACACAAACACTGCGTAAATTTTATGGTAATTCTCGATAAGTGCCTCGCTAGAATCTTTGTTTACTTTCCATGTCGCTCAAAGACTCGACCATAAAGAGCACGTTTTTGAAGTCACCAGAAATTCCTTCCTTCTTATGGAGAAAAATCCGCCTATCCCCACAGCTCGCTTGTTTGGCGTACCTGGTCACGAAGACAGAAAGAACGACATTGTATTTTGCGGTTCAGAAGCTCAGCAACATGTTCTGTTTTTCCCTGGTGACGTTCAGGTGAGCGAAACGAATTACTAAGCCCTGTCTCACTTCACTGAAACTTTCATCTTGAGCAACGTTTAGCGTTTCGTTGTTAAGTAGTTGGACATGGTTTTTCTGTTCAAAACCGTGCAGAAAGATTTCTTCTTCCGTCTGGATGACGGCTGCTGAATTAGTTTTCGTGCTAAGAAGTTGAAACGCACTGTACTCAACTGACTTTGCGTCTCGAGAGCGAACAGGAAAATATAACATTCATATTCGTTTTATTTGGTTATTGGTATTCAAAGTCAAAGTACATCTGAGAGTTAATAGCGAGAGCTTTCTTTGAACCGAATTAGCTTCAGGGCAAATTCAAACCAAATAATTTAAACGCGGGTACTACGCGAATACAGTACATGGCTCAATGCAAATGTGCGACCAAGAATGGTTTTGTTTGTCAAGCACTAAAAGTAAGAAGTAGTGTAATGAGCGATGCATTACATGATAATTGCTTTCTCGTACCTAATATTTGTGTCAATCAAACGTATTCGCACTAAAGCGTGACTCGGTAGAACAAATACAAACGTTAAAACTTCAGAGTTTCTTTTGTCGTTGAAATTCAAAGAGGTTCAATTTGTGTGGTAGAGAGAGTGCCACCGTTCGTTCTTTAACTAACAAACCACACAAGAAGTCAGTTACCCTCATGGGATTGCAACAAGTGATTTTAATAGCTTTAAAAACTTTGTTCTTGCAGTTCGAGTCACCTCTCTTACAAGGGTTTCATTCACAATAAGAGAAGAGGGAACGGCGCCTGACAAATCTTACAAACGAACACAATTTGACCTTTAATACTTAACTTCGGAAAGCCCTTTCTTAAATTCACAGTCAGTTTTGAAAGTGTGGAAGAAAAAATGGAACTGTGAGGAATGAGAAGCACTAGTGGCTCGTTAAATTGGTTGTTTATAAATGTTGTAGTTCAATTTTTTCCTTGGTTCAAATTTTATTTTCCTTTGTTTTCTGGTATGGTAATGTATGGTAATGAGTTTGAAACAAAGGAAAATAAAATTTGAACCAAAGACAAAATTGAACTACAACATAAATCTTTATGGTTCCTGTTTTCCGTGGCCGGTCAAAACATGCCTCCGATTACCACGTCGAAATTTGGAAGATTTATCCCGGCCGTTTTACGACGAAACGAAAGGCAAACATTCTTCGCAAAGCCCCTGACTCCACTGAACAGATTCTCAATGTCTTTATCTTAAAATTCTATAAAGTGGACTAGTTTACTATTTATACTGCATATAGTTTTTTCGTTTTACGTTCACTAAGTGACAAACCGAATTAAGCGATAATTGAAATATCTCGTTAAAGTTATTTCAGAAAGAGCTATCGTTACAGGTTACCCTCGGGACATTGCGATCAAGAAAAATTAAACTACAGCAAGTTTTGGGACGCCATTTCTCCCTGTTAAGTTAAAAACTGCCTTTTTGAGAAAGAAGTGAATCTTCCTTGGATTAGATAAACTCTTTTGGAAGCCATTTTTGATGCGAAACGGACAAATTCTTGTTTACAAAGGGATGCCTTTTTAATCGAACTTAATTCATTTATAAATGCATGGATTCGTGTTAGGAAGGAAATGGGCCATTTTGTTTTCACTTGGATACACCGTTTCTTCTTAGACTATCATGGAAAGTGACCTGCTATAATGTGCAAAATGAGTTAATTGCGATAATTGAACCTCACGACAGTAGTGCGCGCGGTAATCTTCAAGAGCCTAAATTCAGCCGTGAAAAGTAAAATATAGAATATAGACAAATCATGAAAAACGTTTGAAACCGCCCATTAATAGAATTCGCTTTCCATTCGATAATTGATGTCGCAAACTTCAAAGGAACCTCGTAAGAGAGAACAAAGGGAGAAATTTTTTTGGAGGAGTGTCTGAACTGACTAATATAAGGAAAGATAAAAGAACGGCAGTATGTGGTTTTGCGGCTATGTGTTGAGAAGATTCGATTGTCATGCTATAAATGATCGACTTAAACTCGAAAGCGCTGAATACAAGGAAAAGGGACCTCAACCAATAGGGAACTTCCGACCACAACCCAACATGAAAACACCTAGGTCATGCCACGTGACCTTGCTGTTGCTCTCCATTGCAGTAGTTCTGGAGATAACTCAACAAATATAAATATATCAGGTCTCGTGGGTTCAAAAACCATGTGCAGTTTTGTATTAATGTGTTATTTTTGTGCATTTTTGGCACTTTCAGTTGGGAGCTGAAGGTGGAGTAATTGGTGTTTTGTCATCAGTTGGGCGTTCCTATGTTTGTTCAACCAACTTGTCGCCTAATTCTATCTGATGGAAATCTTGTTTTGACGAGGTGTTTTATCCGCTTTTGTCTCATTCAAGCTGATGAATAGGAGATTATGGTAAATCCTTTAATCCTCGATGACGCATCAAGACGACCGCAGTTAAATGCACATCACTAAATGCCTCCCGACTTCCATCTCAAATCACGATTCTCAGTTTCGTAGCGCTTTTTGTGTTAATTTTTGTATCACATTTCATTACTACAGAAGTGTATCTTACAATGTTAAGGTCTACACGAGTTGTGAGACCGATTTCCTGCGAGGAGTACGGCAATACATATCTATTTAAGAAAAATAAAACATTTTCCGTGTTTCTATCGAGTTTAGTTATTCCACAGTTATTCGAGTTATTCCACAGCTTTTTCAAGCTCTCGCAAACTTTCACGAGTGTTTCTATTAAACAATTAGATTATGAGCTCGAGATTTCTATCGGTGCAGCCCGCGTCAACTATCACGCATAGAAATCGAGAGCGAATAATCTAATTGTTTTAGTATAAATCTACTAGTCGTTCAAAACTTTGTCTTTTCTGGAACAGCCTCGACCAGTAAACTGTCTAAATCTTCTTTATGGACACTTCGAAAACGTGAAGAAGCGGCCGCCATTACGCTACTCGCTATCTATCACAGATTATAGTTCACCACTAAATTTTCTCCGAATTTTATTGGTTTAAATTGATCACGTGACGCGATAGTGTTCGTCCGCGGAGACACACTATCAGCGCATAGTGCCCTTCCGAGGAAAATACCCGGATGGATAGTGCCCGTCCGTGAAAATGTGAATTTTCTGACAGTTATACCGTATTTTTTAGGCAATGTACGTTGCGAATTATTGAAATTTCAGGCTGTACGTATGGATAAATATTTGAATGATCTGCATTTAGTGGGTTTTGACTGTTTTTCAACTGGCGCGCGGAAGAAAATTTAGTGGTGAACAATAAAGACAATAGAGTGTTTATGTCTCGGAACTATCGATCCGATAGTTGCCCCTTGGAAATTTGATGTTCTTAAAACTAGCATATTTGCCCTCGAAGCTTCGCTTCTCGGGCAAATATTTGTTTTAAGAACATCAAATTTCCGCGGGGCAACTATCAGCCGATAGTTCCTCGACAGAAACACTCTCTTGTTTAAATAGATAGTGAGTAGCGTAGCCAATCAGAGCGCGGCATTTGTGATAAAACGCTAGTAGATTTATACTAAAACTCGATAGAAACACGAAGAAAATGTTTTCTATTTCTTTTAGAAAATGGCCCAATACCCGTGACTACGACAACGTTTTTGTGCTTCTATTGAGTTAAAGAAACACGATATTTAACCAATCATCGCGCATATTTTCCTTGGGATATTTTCTAATTCTGTTTAGTAGAAACCAACTCGGATACAATCACGAATCCTGCAACCTGCTTGGCTAACGTACTCGCCATCTGTTCTGTCATACTGTCAGTTCTGTGGTAGATGGCGAGTTGCGAAAACGGCCGCGCAGACAATGTACTTTATAAGTTAAAAAAAATCAGTGGCTATTGATGTGAAATCGACGGTTGTATTTTAGTTATATGTCTTCTGAAATAATTAGAGTATTCGTTCTTGTTCTCTCCGAGGTGAAAAGTCAGTTCGAACTCCTAGTCCGATTGAAAACTGCAGGCGAAAAATAGGTCCACACAAATGTGCAGGTTTTGCTTTTCGCAGTGAATCCAGTAACAAAAGATTGTCTGTTTTTTAATTTTAAAGCGTAGTGACATGAATGAGACTATATAAGGGGTCTCGTGTAAATTACCGATTTACTCGTGTATAAGTCGAACTCGTGTACAAGTCGACCCCCCATTCTCAAGGACAAGAATCAGATTTTTCATCATTTCTGGTTAAAGTAGTGAAATTCAGTCCAATAGAAATTTCCCAAAAAAGTTAATCTTTTCATCCTAAGAATATACTGAAAACACGGTAATCATGTGCTGTGAAGTTTATTAGGACTTGTTTATGTCATCACGATTTAAGCACACATGAACACTTCGATTTACAACAAGACTACACGAGCAACAGTTTTTGCCAGGTCACTAAGCTACTGTAATCGTTCGATGAAAACGAAAGTTCAGCACCGTAAACACCAGCGAAGCTTTAAGAAAAATGTCTGCTCTACAGATCAAAAGACACAATAGAAATCATCTCCAGCAGGTCTGCATTTAAACCACTTAACATTTAGAATTTCACACTTTTTTGTTGACGAAAAATGTGCCTAAAACTGAGAAAACTCGAGCACAATTAGAACTAGTTCCGCAATGGACGTCAGGCAATTGTTATGCTAATTTCTTGGATTGCTTGGTCAGGTCTTTGTGTATGACTCGTGTATAAGTCGAGGGCGATTTTTTGGGGTAATGTTTTGGTCATAAAAGGTCGACTTATACACGAGTAAATACGGCGGTAATGGTCAGTAACCATTTTATGGCTGCGTTTTAGGATTACGTCGAAAACATGGAGGGCCACACGGACAACAAGAAATGGACAGAGTGGAATCTCGAAGCTACAGCTCGAATTTTGGAGAAACGGTTTCCTAACAGTTTTGTGTGGGTGATACGACCTTCGAGATACCACTTGAACACGTTCGCCTGTTACCAGAACTTTGTAGATGCAAACATGTTTGGGGTGCCAGACCACAGAAATCACGATTATGGAGCTCTGTATCATCTTCGAGCCTTGTTGGAGGGCGCAGTTAGAGAGAGTAAGCGATATTGTAATAATATATAATATTTTATGTGGCTGCAATAGTACGCGCGCTCGGATTGGCTGCTGAGCGGGCAAGATTTTCTTGTAATGACCGTGCATTATGAAAATTTTTCCAAACAAATTCTTAATATCGACAAAAGTTGTCTCATTTTCAAAGAAACTGTTTCTACTGTCACTTGTGGTTCGATCACATGGTCAGGTGTGTTGCGGTTCAGTGAGCATGACGTCGAATGACCTCTTGCGCGTGCCAGCGGTTATTGAAAAACCCTTTGGTTTTTTTTTTTCAGTGCTAAAAAGGCCAGACAATAAATCACTTATTAACCTCGTCCGTTCGATCATTACAAGGAAATCTCATACCTCGGCCTTGACTTATCAAGGCCTCGGTTCGAGATTTCCCCTGTAACGCCCTCACTCTCGGTTAATAAGTAGTGTATTGTGATAATACAGGAGCCCATCATGATGGGCTCCTGTATAATAATAATGTTGATGATAATGATGATGAAAATGACAATGATAATGATAATAATATTAATAATATTTATACTGTCAGTGAAGTTGTTGAATGTTGAAAGTGAAGCAATTGATTATTAACAAAAGTACCAGTACTATCTTAGATAGCTTACCATTAGCCAGAACTGGCCGGTCAGAGCAGTCCATTTGTAACGAGAATTCCACTGTCAATCAGAACTGTTCAGCCAGATAAGTTTATTTCTACACAGCATGTATAGCGGTGACAGGTTTTTAGCAAAAACTCTCACAAGGAGCCTACTTCATTCTTAATTTGACCTGCCCGGCTGGTAAGTTCTGACTTTTGGTAAGCGCCCTTAGTTTCTGCTTTGCTTTCTAACGCCTTTCAACATTTGTGCTCGTTTTTAGTTTTGGACCTCAATGTAGAAGAAGAAGACGTAACTTGTGATTTTCCAATAATTCTAGTTGGCTTCAGTAAAGGCTGCGTAGTTCTCAATCAAGTCATACACGAGCTCTCAGTGGTGTCGGCTGGGGGGGACCCTCGTCTCAATGACTTTGTTGCACGCATAAGCGCCATGTATTGGTTGGACGGTGGCCACAGCGGCGAGTCAAACACGTGGATAACAGACGAGAAATTTTTGTACTATCTTGCCAAGTACGTGCCCAGCATCCGCGTTCACGTGACTCCATATCAAATCAGAGACTCGACTCGTCCGTGGATTGGAAAAGAACAGAAAAAATTTGTCGACAAACTGGGTTTGCTTGGCGCGAACGTGAAGGTCAAAGTTCACTTTCAGGACAGAGACCCGTCGCTGGCGTTTCACTTCAAGCTTTTGGAAAGTTTTTAATGAAGGCATCTTTAAATTTTTTATCGGAATAGCAGAGATCAGGACTCCTGCAGGGATCTTTACTTTCTAGCACTGCCATCGCGCATGAGTACAGGCAAGAGATAATGAGATTTTCTCTTGGTACACGTCTTTTTCAATAGCGAAGCAAGCGTGCGCAGGAGGAGGAGACAGGGGAGCAGCTTCAATTTTGCGGGAAAGAACGTCACAGCCAGAACAATCTTCGGTGGGGCAGGAAGTAACGTTTCCGAAAAATTGGAGCGAAACCTGGGGACGGAACGGACAAAAATACGCCCCCAGAGCTAGCGCGGCCATTATTCCTTCCCAAGTGATTTCTTTTCGATCGGTGGACGAAGGAAACAAGGGAAACTGTTATACAATCGAACTGTTAGTCGGCTTACAGAGCGTTTTCACTCACGTGGCCAGCAGCCATGCAAATTTTTTGGAACAAAAGAACGTTTTTACATAAGAAAAGAGTTCAACTACCAGAGGATTAGTTTGGAACACCAACATGGCCGCCGTTTCATTGTTTTGCAACACCAATATGGCTGCTGTGACGTCATGTGAAAACGCTCTATTGATACTCCGGAATCTTCTCAAAAGATCGTTCCCTCAATGTGCGTTTAATTTGGAGCGAATGGACGCCTGACATAGTAGGGACCACACCCAACTAAGGGTGTGTTGCTTTGATATGATCTGGATCTGGATTTGTGATCCGAAATCACTCGGACCATGGCGCATCAAAGGAACTGATATACCTCTTATTAATCGAGTTCGAGGTCCGTACTGTAAAATACGGACCGAGTTTTTTCCCGTCGATTTATGGCCCAAGCGCTTCGCGCTTGGGCCATAAATCCACGGGAAAAAACGAGGATCCGTATTTTACAGTGCGGACCGAGAAAACGAGGTTAATGAGATATTTATTATATCTCTGGAGTCATTTTGGCGACCAAAACAAACTTAAGCGGGCCGTACAGTGAAGTACGGCCCGCTAAATTGACCAATCACAGCGCGCGTACTAACTGAGAGATATAATAAGAATCCTTATTCCAAACTTGATTCGTCGACTCCTTTACAGTGCCATAATCTTAGTGACCTCGGATAATAACTCCATCGGTTCCTTTGTTGCATTATGGTCTTTGTGATATTTGATCTCAAATCTTAATCTGGATCATACCAAAGGAACTATGAGAGCCGTTGGAAGCTGTCATTGTGTGATTTCAGTTGTTGGCATGATTTTTCGCGCCGCAATAAATTTAGATTAATAATTTATTTCGGAAAAATGTTTCTAATATATTTGTTGCAGTTAACACATCTCGTCAGAAATTGTATTCTTTGTTCATGCAATGATTTTACATAAAATTGATCTTTATGGCAACGCGAGCGTAACCGATTTGTGGCAACGCTTCTCTTCACACCAACTGAGGGAGAGAGCGTTGAGTGACGACCCAGAAAAACGGCTACGAATGGGACGAGCTTTACGTCTTCCTTGCAACGTGGCAGATGGAATTTCCAACAGCTCATTTTAGTCGTGTTTCTGCGCTCCTAGGATGTTTCTGAAAATTTTTAAGCATTTGCGGTTGCTTTGAGTATCGCTTATGGCCAATGCCACCATTTCTCGTACAACTCGTAATCCGTCGTTACATTCTCGGAAATCTCCGTTGCACGTCGACTATTTTCGCAGACTATTTCTCTGCTTTGGTTTTCATCACAGCAAGCACAGGAGTGAGTCTAAGAAGCAGGTGTTGGCTATAGAGAAATGTTTTCATCGCGTGTAGGTGTTAAAATATTAATTTCCGGGGCTGTGAAAACGTGTATGAAATAATATTAGCGCTGCTATACTTCAACAAACTGGACAATTTGTAAACAGATTTTAAAAAACGCTTGAATGGTCACGAATTCTGCCACATTTACTCGCTTACCTCGATGGCTCTTTGATAAAATCGTCTTTAATTACGCTACAGATTCGATCAACATGTACAGATATGCTTTATTCTTAATTTTTTGATTAAGAAAGTGCTGAAAACATCTGTTCATATGACGCCACGGATATCAAAACAAGCGTTATTTAACTCAACTTAAAAGACGCCGACACAGTTCGGTATTGAAATGTTTCCGCTCCTGTAAAATGCATATGATAACAAATTGTATAATAATATAACAAGACAACCTGTTACCTATCTAGCAAGACAACCTGTTACCTATCCAGCTAAAGCCTTGAACTGCTAAACAGAAATTTTGACACGGATAATGCATGCTCTAGTTTTATCATCTCCGTGCGAAATTATGCAATATGTAAACACTCTTTGGAGAGCCTTTCTATAGTCCTCAAAGTTCGCTCTATTTTTACTCGGGCTTTCCAAGGGAAACGTTCGAGTTGAAATTCTGGCTTCGTTTTTTTCTTTTCTTTTTTTGTTTTTTCGTTCGGTGGCAAATCGCTGTTAAGTCCTTAACACACATGCGCTTGGCAAATCGCAGTCAAGTCCTCAAAACGTAGGCAAATGTATGCACAAAAAACAAAGTTGTTTTCTCAGTGTAAAGCCCGAGTTTTTGGCACTTTTAAAAAGCTGTACTTCTGTTAACTGGGCAACTTAACTGCGCGCACTGCGTATAAGTACTGCTCAGGTTTATAATATTCACTTGAAGAAATGATCTAGCGCATTTCATGGTCACTCGATCTACAAAATCGTCTTTGCCCAAAACATTATTGCAAAGCTGGCTATAAGAAAATCCAAGGTATTTTGTCCAACCGTGTTGTTATGGCTTCCCTTCACCTCGGAAACCTCGCAGTCGGTCGAAGGTGAATACTTAGAGATTTTCGTGATGTAACTGTTCCAAAACGCAATTTTCACAGGGTGATAGTTAGTAGCCATTCGGGGATTTCGCTCAAAGCAAAGGTAAGCCTGGTCGCTGTTTTTGAATTCTCTCCATTTGATGGCGTTGGTCGTCTCTGGTTGCTCTCTGAACTCGGACTTTACGAAATTTGTGTACAGAGTTACCATCATATCACTAATATTCCGGTCCACGGCAGTGTAAGGATGAGGGGAGGTAGCGTTCAAAAGGGGAACACCAAAAACATAAGCAGTTATGTCCCCATGTGCCACGCCCTCCCAACGTTCCTTTTTGCTGAACTCAGAACGGTGACGAAACTCGTACAGCCAGGTAGAGGTAAAGTTACTTTGGTAAAGGAGGCTCGCGTGGGTCGGTGCAACGACAAAATAATCTGTATACGTGTCGATTATCGCTTGACGAATCTTCGAAGAATTGTATTGGTCAGGCCAAGGGGTGTACTGAAATTGCACAGCGTCAACCAGGAATTTTAGGTCGGCCTTGTTTGTGAGCTCGCTTAAGAGAGACGTTAGATTCTCTCTCATCACGGTTTGGCTGTAGAACGTTTCAGACGAGTTATTCAGCAAGAATGACCCCTCATCGCTCACAAAACCAGCGATAACTGGTACCTTTTGGAACTTTCCCATTTTTCGTAGATTTATCGGCGAGTCGTGTAGGAAGTGTTCGTCCACAGTCGGTAAAAACGAACCATTACTGGCGAACTCCAGAATCTTTTTTGCATCCTTGCGTCGTAGGCACGCCATCACTTGATGCTCATCCTCCGAGTTACAACCTAAGCTGCGCGCAAGCGTTTTGGAAAAATCAGCAACCTTCGCTTTGCCTTCAAAAGCAAAAGGCGATAGGTCCGTTCCGCTTTCTGCAATGACACGGTGGAAAAGTTTCTCAGACAAAGGTGAAAGAAGGTGTAAATTCACGCTTGCTCCACCAGCGCTTTCCCCAAACAAGGTCACCTGAGATGCATCACCTCCGAAGCTCTCTATATTATCCCTAATCCATTTCATCGCCTGCACTTGATCCAACATTCCATAATTTCCTGGGGCTGTCGAGGTACTGGTCGAAAAAAAGCCGAAAGCACCGAGACGGTATTGAATAGTAACAAGAACGATGCCACGAGTGGGTAGATATTCTCCAGGTGATACGACTTGTATTGGCGTTCCCGCAAAGAAACCTCCGCCGTGGACGTACGCAAGGACAGGGTAACGTTTGTTCAGCAACGACGCGTTCGCCGGCGTGTAGACGTTCAGGTAAAGACAATCTTCACTGACGTTCTTGTCCGAAAAACCCTCCCACGCTTGGCGTATAGATGAGTTATAGAAGTGTGTTGACTGCATGCAAATGCTCTTGAAATTGGTTGCGTCAATGGTGTCGTTCCATCCCCTGAACGGTTGTGGTGGTGCAAAACGTAATTCACCTGTGGGCGAAGCTGCGTAGGGAATTCCCAGAAATTTGTCAATGGTTTTGATGGGTCCGTGGGCGTTTGGAATCACCTGCGTTAAGCCTCGAAGCGCGCCAAATTTAGTGCGGATCACGACGTGTGGAAGACGAGCACAGGCAGTGATACTTATCAGCGACATGAATGTGTTGAGAAGAGTACACGATGTGGCACTTAAAGCAGCCATGTCTCGACCTGGTTGGTTTTTACAGAGACTATTGCGTCGCACACCTATATGTCGGCACTCCAACCCGAAAAGGTAATTTCACATCAAAATTTCACTTCTCGCACAGAGCTCTGCGAGTCAACTGCTCAATAGAGCGGAAATGGTTCGGCATATTTTCGATTGATACATCGGCAAGGGGCACCTAAGAAATGTCAAACAAACTGCTCACATAATTGAATCTTACATGTTTCCTCCGAAGGCAATTACTGTAATCGCTCCTGGTTATCGATAAGATCTTTTGAGGTTTCCGCTATGCGGGCTGTGACTCACGTAATCAAAGAATTGCTAGTCGTTGTCTTTGTTGTTCGCTTGGTTGATAAATAAACGTATTGCCAGATATCAGCTCAGGGCCAACCTGCCGCTGACCATGTGTCGAGCGATTATAGAACGTGGAGTTTTAGATTTGCATTATCCTAATAATTGGGCATTTTGGAAATGGTATACTATCTCTTTTCCTGGGTCAAAATCAACCGTGACCCAGCGAAAAATCAACCGACTTTTATTTGATCTCATCGTGTCATAAGATAATTGTCAATAGATTGCTGTTTGCTTTGTTCTCTCGTGCGCACGCTGCTCCAATTTGTTTACACTTTGCTGAATTTAAATGAAAAATAATTTCCAAAAAAGAAAGAGCAATTCGCGCGTATTTTGCTAGAAAGTATGTGCTTAAAAGGTGATGTGTTTGTACTCAAGATGTATCTTGGCCAAAGTTTACAGAAACAGACTTTAGTTAACTGTTGTAACTCCAGATTGCCCTAGGAACCGAGATAAAAAATCTCTGAGTGCACCCGAATTAGAAACACTACTAAACTCACTGATCTTTCAACGATGTTGATTCAGCTTACAGATAGAGGAAGAATGGTTTACCATGTTAAAGTTAAACTTATCAATAACGAAATTTTCTGGTTTCCTCATCTGTCTGAGTAAGTTACCTACGTTAGCAAAAAATGCGCTTAAAAGGGGCATCAAATATTGACTGGGGAGGACGTCTCTCATCAAGGCAATGTAATCTTCAGAATTACTCAGTCATCAGCTCATGTGTTATATCTTCCGAACGGCAAAAACTGAGACATCCAATCGCTCAACACCAGTTAATCAAGCTAATTTCAAGTTTTTCGTTACTGAGACAGAACCTTTCCTTTCAGCTGTCTATGGTGCCAGTATTCTGTCTTTTTCTTTTAGAGTTTTCGTTGTACGATTGGAGCAGGTCTACCAGTGTCGATGTACCAATGGAGATGATTGTTTTTATCGGGTCGGTTTTGATAGAAAGAAGCTTGCGCCAAAGACGCTCTCACACGCTCGAAGTCCACTGTTAAGAGGCCGAACAAGACTATCAATACTTAGAGATGTCTTACTGTGTCATAATTACAATAATATCATTTCTCGGTAGTTGGTAACAGACAAGCTGGTATCATGTTTGTCGTGTTGTGAAAGAAATCCTTGTACGCAATGGTCAGTTGGAAACATAAAACGCAATGATGGCCGACTTGGTGGCGCGCCTCGCCGCGTGAAGTGACGCGGGAAATTCTGCGGTTGCACTCTAACTTTCCCGCCAAAACTCTTATGTCTAGTGCCGTTCGTAACTGACTCTATATGATCTACTTTATATCAGTTTCGACAATTAGTAGTTATTATCATAGCGAACTGGTTGAAAAAACACTAAATCAACTGAAGAATTGTCTCGTTCCTGTCTTGATTACCGGCTCGCTATAATGTTACGTAACTCAAGAGAACACAAGGAACAGTGAGGGGCACTCGGTACGTCGGCTGGTTTTTCAAGATGCCTGCGTGACTCCATTGTAATGTTAACCCAATCCTTCTAATCCAATCTAGCCATCTGTATTTAATGGCCGCTCGAGGGTCTTGAATATGGATGATTTTTTAAATTACGCATTATGCATTCGGGCTGAAATTTACAAACATAAGTCTTAAGTGGTACGCATGAGCATTCATCAGCATCACCATGAGGTACTCGGACCTCTCGGAAAACAGATTTCCGTGTCCAAAAAAAAACTTTTCTGAAGATTTCATACCCTGAGGCCTGGGGTGAGAATGCCACTCTCTGTAACTTATGCTCTCTTTTTAAGACTTATTTTCAGTGTATTTGCCAGATAGAACCCTCACAGCAAAACATATGTGATCTTTAATATGAAAATGAAAGTATGACAGCGCGATACCATCACAGCAGTTGACGGTACACTCGTACTCGAGCAATACAAACGATACAGTTCTGTTCATTAGCATCGCACAGTATGCGCGTGTAATGTTTGGGATCCATTCAGGACACGTTAAAGTTGCGAGAAAGAGTAGAAGAATCATTACAGTGTTTTGTGCAATGTGAAACGTCTTGTGATCTTTCATGGTGTACCGCAACAGAAAACGTGTCTCCTTCATGACGACAATGTGTTGACAAAGGGGATTGCTTTGTTGTATTCCTGGCTCCTTTATTATTATTAGTCGGGCAACCGACTATAGGTTTACACTCAATACTTAAGTTCTGTTCATTAGCTTAACTGCAAGAGAACATAAGGGACAGAGAGGACACTAGGATAGCCGGCTGGGTTGTGAAAACTTCAGAAGTTATATTTATAGAAACGGAACTACGTTTTCCGAGAGGTCCGCATCTGAATCTAATGGCAGCTCGCGTCTCTTGAATATGTATAAGGTTCTCTTATTGTGGATTATTCAGGCGGAATTTACAAACAAAAGTCCTACTCAGTACGCCAAGAGGATTCATGAGCATCACAATGAGGTACGCGGACCTCTTAGTAAACAGACTTCACTGTCTTTTCCGGAAGCTTTCGTTTCCAAAGAGCTGGACTGGGAGTGCCCCTCTCTGCCCCTTATGATCTCTTGCTCCCCTGACAGTGAAACACTGTGCAGTGCAACCTCGATCCCAGGCAACCCCAAGCCAGAAAAGCGCCCTTGGATCGAGGTTGTGTGCAACTGATAACTATTTTTGAAAAGCAGCACTTTACTGCGGTTCGTTTCGTTTTCGTTTTGTGGACTGAAGCTAATGAATAGTTCCTCATGTTCGCAATCCAGGCTGATAGCAATCATAAGGACTTAGCGGTATTTATTTAGTTTCAACCAATGGACGTGCTAGGTCCAGTAATTTGCAATTCATGCTTTTTCAATATGGCCTCTAACTGAAGCGACAATCTCGTTCTCAGGCTCTTCTCGGCTTAGATTTTTCCAACATGATCATGACAGCTCAACCTGGTGAAGTTGGGGCGTTTGCATATCTTAGTGGAACATTTCTCGATTTGCTTGTGTGCGTTCCCACTACATCATGATCGTAACAACTTTACGGCTTGAGAACTGCATTTTTATAATTTTGATTCAGATCATTCCCACACACTAGATTAACACGTTCCCAACTCAGTGATGCCATACAACTCCCTTTTACCTTATCAACTTAAAAAGGAAACTCATTTTTGTTTGTCCGTGTTTTAATTTTCACCAACCCAACAACCCCTTTATTCTCTAGAATCGAGCCGAGATATGTTGACGAGTGCAAAGGGAATTAAGCCAGGAAAAAGGATGTGAAGCACTGTTTTTGGGCTCTCGCGATCTTTGGTAAGTAAAGGGCAATTGCTTTTGGCTTGTGAGACTGCGTTTATAATACTATTGTAATATTTCAACCTATTTTTGATTTGATATCAACCGGTATGAATCAGGTTGATTCCGATTTAACGCCCCTGGAAACGATGTATTCCATCGCACAGTATGCGCGTGTAATGTTTGGGATCCATTCAGGACACGTTAAAGTTGCGAGAAAGAGTAGAAGAAACATTACAGTGTTTTGTGCAATGTGAAACGTCTTGTGATCTTTCATGGTGTACCGCAACAGAAAACGTGTCTCCTTCATGACGACAATGTGTCGACAAAGGGGATTGCTTTGTTGTATTCCTGGCTTCTTTATTATTATTATTATTTTTTTCAAAAGTCTAAGATATACACAAGCCGTGAAGCCCGCACGGCCAGAGCTTATCCCGCTCACTGTAGCATGAAGCACTTGGGAGTATTGACCAGTCCTGTTGTGTGTTGGGGTTCGGTGCACTACTGTAGAGTCCGCAGTGAAGAGAAATGATGTGCTTCACACAATGCTATTTACAATGATATGTATATACTGCATGGCATAATCGCATGATTGCGGTTAAGGTGTGCTATCCAATGATAATCGGTTATCTAATGACTAAGGTGTTCGTGACTAAAATAGTAACTCTAGTAACGAACACTACATTCCCCCACACTTATTCTGAAACATCTCTTTCCTCTAAGTGTCAAAACCTAAACGCTGTGGAGATTTGCGTTCTGGAGTTGGATAGCGCGGCTGGATTTGAGATTGCGCTGGTGCTGTCGCCAGCGTTGTCGCATTGCTGCTATAGAGTCTTTTCACTCACATAATCAGCGGCCATGTTTTTAACGGAAACAAAAGAAGTATTTGCATAAAAATAGAATTTAATTCGATTCCTGGGGGATCAGTTTGGGACACCAACATGGCCGCCTTTTCTTTGTTTGGAAACACCAACATGGCTGCCGTGACGCCATGTGCAAACGCTCTATTTGCCCTGCCTGGAACCTCAATTGGTTCTTGAACAGTGGTTTCCGTTCGCGGACGTACTGCTGGCTCGACTTCGACGTTGTCTTGATGAATTACCTCTGGAACGGTAACACCTGCGCGTTTGATGTGATCCATAGAACACTCACGCTTCGTATGCATTTGGTTAGCATGGCGTTTCCAAAGTTGGTCTTCAACGAGAACTTTGTAGGATACCGGACCTGCTGTTTCGTGACGGTGCCCTCGAGCCATCTGCACTGAGACCTGTTCTCCGAGCGAGAACTCTCGTTCCTTGCTGACTTTGTCATGCGTGACTTTTTGCTCTACTTGCTTTTCAAACACCTTCCAACCGAGGTCAGGGCGCATCAAATCCAACCTCGTGCTTAATCTGTGATTCAAAAATCACTCCGCTGGTGTTTGACGTGTCGTACTATTTGGCGTCGTTCTATAACTGAACAGAAACTGAGCTAAACTTTCCTTAATCGATTTGCTCCCTTCCGCCTTGAAAAGTTGCTTAAAGGTTTGAACAAAACGTTTTGCCTTGCGGTTTGATCGTGGTTGGTACCAAGCAACAAGTGTGTGTTTGATGCCATTTGCTTTTGCGAACTCAGAAAACTCCTGTGAAGTGAATTGGGGACCGTTATCGCTTACAAGTTGCTGCGGAATACCGTATCGAGCGAACATGTCTCGATTGTTGCTTCACTCGTGATGCTGTGCATCAATTCCACTTCTAGCCATTTTGAATAACTATCGACAACAAGTAGAAACAATTTTCCCATAAACGGTCCTGCAAAATCTATGTGAATCCTTTGCATTGGCATCTTTGGTTAATCCCATGGATGTAATGGTGCCTGTGGCGTTTTTTTTCGCGACTTTTTATAATCGCCACATTGCTGGACAACCGCAGCTATATCCTTGTCGAGGTAGGGCCACCAGACATAAAGTCGTGCAAATGCGGACTTCATTCGAACAATTCCGGGATGCCCTCTGTGTAATTTGTATAACACACGTTTTCGAAATTGCGCAGGAATTATCGACCCCCTTATCAACCGTATTCCCCACGGTAAAAAACCATGTTCCACTGTGATTTCGGGATTTCCGGCGAGGGCGGCTTATCAGGCCAGCCTATCATCATGAATTGTAACACTCGGGACAAAATCGGATTTGTCCGTGTTGCCTTACGAACTTGATCTACATTCGATGGCAGAGATTCGATTTGTGATGAATTGATGAGTTTGACCTCATCGACTCCTTCGTCGTGCTTGTCGATTTGTATCGACAAACTATATAAACAATCTGCATTCGCGTGATTTACTGTTGAACGATACTCGATATCATATTGATATGCGGCGAGTAACAAGGCCCATCATTGTAGTCTTGCAGCTGCTAGAGTGGGAATTCCGCTCCTGGGACCTAACAGCGTTGTTAGGGACGGACCATTAGAAAAGTGATGGGGTGGGGAAAAAAAACAAAAAAACTTAATGCAAGGGAAAATGCCAAGAAACAGAATTCATGCAAAGAAGAAGGTAAAAAAAATTCATGCAGAAGGAAGGTCCAATTGTGACTTTTTCACACGTAGTAAAAAAAATTCGTGCAGAGGGGTTCACCTGAAAAAAAATTCCTGCACAAGCAGTGAGCGAAAAGAGAAAATTCGTGCAAGCTGAAAATTTCCCCCCCCCCCCACCACCACTTTTCTAATGGCCCGTCCCTTAGAGTCCGCAGTAAAGAGAAATGATGTGCTTCACACAACTGCCTTATTAATCTCTCCAAAATGCTATTTACAATGATATATATATATTTGTCATATAGATACTGATGAAATACCAGGATTTTTCCTTTTACTAAAAAATCATATCTTCATCGCGCGCAGTGGAGATATCATTTTTATCTTTCACGTGTGAGGATATTGGTGTCGCCATGGTTACCAACATGATTAGCCAACTACAAGAGAGCTTGCCGCTCAGACGCGCGGCCGGTTCTTTTGAAATTTCATTCAAAACATGGCTTCGAGGTGCGAAGGCGGTACGGTTACCGGTGACTCTCTCGATGAGCTGCCACATTTTCACATCGATATTTTTTCCGAGCTGGTACAACATCCAGGAAGATTTGCCGAAGTTGTGTTATGTGGAAATTTCATCAGTATCTATAAAATAAACAGAACATTACATGGCCGCTTGGAGATACGAAATTTCTCTTCAACACTCGAAGAGAAATTTCGTATCTCCGCGCGGTCATGTAATATCCTCTATATATATACTGGGATAATCACACGATTGCGGTTAAGGTGCGCCATCCAATGATAATCGGTTATCTAATGACAAAGGTGTTCATAAGTAAAATAGTAACTCTAGTAACGAACACTACAAGGCTATCGCAGGGTTACCCCAAGTATTATATCGCTTGTACCAATTTGCACCTCTGGGTAGGGAGACACAGTGTGGAAATGTCGTTTAGGGAAACAACACCGGTGCTACCATCACCAGGCATTGATGATGGCACTGTGCCACCACTGTTCTGAAAGGGATTACACGATTTAGTGATTGAGATGAGCAACAAGACACATTCCTAAATACAATTATCGGGGTCCGGACCATGGAGGAAATGGCTGCGGTGCTGAGTGTTGCAAAGAGGTCAAAAACAGCAAAGTGAAAACCTAAGAATGTGGTTGTGTAAGGATTTCCCAGGGGTTTTGGGAACAAGGGAACGAAGATAAAATATCGTAATGAACAAGGAAACACGACTCTTGTTTTAGGGAACAGGGGAACAAAGACTTGTCAAAATGCTATAGGACCCTATAGAAGGGAGGGGGGGAATTGAGGGTAGGGGATACGTGGCAAGGAAATATGTTATGGGGAACCAGGAGCCCATGACGGGAAGCCTCTATCTCCTATACTTGGGTCAGGAGTCAACCCTTTCCCGAGTAGATCTATTAATAGAGCGCCTTCCCGGGAAAGCGTCACTTGGAAGAGCCAATCAAAACAGAGCTGGGACCGTCATTGTTTTGCCCACACGATCACGATCACGATCACGGACAGCGAGGAGAAATTAGATGACTCAGCGGATGAAAGTTCTGATACGGTCGATGTCTCGTCCGAGTGAATACAGCGCATCCTCCAATAGCGAAAGTGAAGAAGAGAATTTGGCCAGTCAAAAGAGGATGACCTCTTGCGACGGCGGAGAAAGGAGAAAACCTGCAAAAGGAAATGCTGCCGCGACAGCGAAGAACTCACAGCCGCGAAAGAAAAGCAAAGTTAGCAATACGGCAATGGACAGCAAGGAGATGGAAGATGATGCCGCTAGGATTTTTTCTTCAGAAGAAGCGAAGAAAGTGGAACAACGTATACGGTCAACACTGTTGAAGGACCCACGAGTCAAGTCCCAAACAGATTGCAAACATTTTGCCGAGCATTTGTTTTGCGCCACTGAAGAGCCAAACCTCAAAGAGTCTTCAAACTGTTGGTGGCAGGATTTTGTCGCAGACTTTCTACCTTGGCACAGGAATCCTTCGCGAGTAATCTCCAAAACTATAGGAAAGCGTCCTTCTCGGTTTCTTGAATGAAACTGTTGACTAATTTTAAGCTTGGAAGGGCTGCTCAGGAGCGAATGATTGTGGAAAGGTTTTTGCGCAATGCAACTACTAATTTCCCTTTAGGGACGGACCATTAGAAAAGTGATGGGGGGGGGGTGGGGAATTTTCAGCTTGCACGAATTTTTTTTTCGCTCACTGCTTGGGCAGGAATTTTTTTTCAGGTGAACCCCTCTGCACGAATTTTTTTACTACGTGTGAAAAAGTCACAATTGGACCTTCCTTCTGCATGAACTTTTTTTCTTGGCATTTTCCCTTGCATGAATTTTTTTTATTTTTTTCCCCACCCCCCCCCCCCATCACTTTTCTAATGGTCCGTCCCTTAGACTGCGCACATTCGGTTTTAAGCGTTATCCATGAAACTGTTTACAGCACAATTCATGACCACATCTGTTTAAAGAAAGCAGAGACCGAAACTTGCGAAGACTCTGCACGTCAGAGGGGAACAAATAAGGAAAAGCTGCGGGAACATGGAAACATAGGGCAATTTTGGAATGGAACACGAAAACAAGCCCCTCCCCCCCAACCTCCCCCGGGAGACCTTCATGTGTGGACGATTTTAATCATCTTGAAGTGGTTTAGCATTTTGATATACAGTTGGGGTCTGATATTTTAAAATAAGTGATGCAGACCGGGGGAGCCACTTAAACGACAAAGACATCGTATTTTATTCCTTCTTGTCTTGACCAATAAGACCATATATTATAAAGTTGTTAATCAATATAAAAGTCTTAATATCACTCGATCCATTGACCCGTGTGGAGGTTGATGTTTGATTGATCACGAAACTTCATTTGAACAATGTTGATTCTTTATCAAATCACGGTTCTTGACATGAGCTGTCAATAACCATAAACTGCGCATGCGTAAATCGTGCCTTTTCCAATATGATTTTTTTCCGTCTACGAAGACTAAGCTATCCATATGTCTTGAGTCGCGTTCGTTTTCTCCCTCGAAGACCAACCATATCTCATTGTTTGGCGTTTCCTCTCTCTTCGGTAAAGTTTAAGCGTCAAATTTCAATTAAAATTCGTTTAATGGAACTCTTTCCCAGCCGTAAGATACCATCTATTACCCTTGAAATTTTAAAATTGAGGAGAAAACACTTCCCAAGATCTTTTTTTGTTTAATTCGTCCATCAAATCGATGAAGACCATCTATCGTCTTGGGGTTGGGGTCGTTGGGCTTTGTGGATCCGAAGATCAGACCGATTCGTGCCCGAAAGAATTTCGGACAGTGTGGACAAGGGATGGTGGCAGCTGTTGCAGTGTCGGCAGCTCTTGTCTTCCTGGCTGTCAGCTGTCCTGCGTTCTTCAGCACCAGCAGTCCTGTCTGCCTCACTTATCTTGGCACCTTTGTGGACTGCTGATCGCCACATTCCTCTGTCCAATGCTGACTGCTCCCACGTGCTTACTTTTAGAGCAAAATTTGCTATTTTAGTAACAAAACTACTTGTCATGAAAGACATACTGTACTGTGTAATGTTGGTTTAATTTCGTTCAAGAGCAACAAACGCCATAATGTGTGGAATTATTACAAAACACTTTTTCTAGTAACTCTGTTGGAAATAAGCCCCGGGGTTGTTTGTGGCACACTTTTCATTGACGATCTGTTTTGAAAACAAAAGCAATTAAAATAAATATGCAAGTGCCTTTTTCTAATGCAAATTATATTTTCAGCGAAGCATGCTTTTTCCCGTGGAATTAAGAGGTTTACCAAAGGTAACGAGACACTGTCCACAAAAATTTAAACAATTCAAGGTCAAAGCTATAGGACGCGGAGTGACTGATAACCACTTAGGATATTGTGTTATGTGGAGTTAGAGATTCGTTTTAATTAAGATAATTCGAATTTTTGACGAACGAGTCTCTGGCAGAGGTTTAACTGTGTGTATCACGGCAAAAATGCGTTGAACCAGCCATTTTGAATTCACCCACTTACATGAATCTCGTCCTCTTCAATTATTAATAGCTTCCATAAGTGCAAATTATGTTCATAAAACCTTGTAGAAATTGGTATTGAATTGAATGAACGGGGTTTGTTTTATTCAAATCAAGTCGGTGAGTGGGGTTACGTAGCACTGTAGGTTCGCTGGTTTGGCTCTTGTTTTGACTCGATTACAAGGCTAAATTAACCAAAAGACGTTTTTGACATAATTTTTAAAACTGCTGTTATCTGCGTTAGGATCGATCAATTTGCTGTCTCTGTGACTTGTATGTAATTTTGTCCACTTCTCTTATTGATAGTTAATTTGTTTGTGGTCTGAGCTTATCAAAGCAATAACCAAAGTTAGTGCACGCATCTGTTTCTATTCCAAAAGCGACTGAAACGCGACTCCAGTGTAATGTGATTTTTGCTGTTCCTACCAGAAATGAATGGCTGTTAGTTTAAAACTGCCAAAAATTCCGGGCATTTTGTTCGGGAGCAAACTGCCTGAGATCGGTGGGTCGTAAAATGAAGCTTTTCAGTTTTAACGATAACTTAATATAAAGGTTGGCCCCCTCCCAATATTTAGGTAGATCTCCATTAATAGGCTATATCCGCTTCTCAGTTGATAAAACATGATACTTTGGAATCGAACTTGACACAGTATGTATTTCGCTTGTCGTGAGAATGTTTTTCAATAAAGGTTACTTTGTCATTGTGCTATGTGATTTAGCTCGACGCCTACGACCATAGAGATTTCTATCGCCTTTCGCATACCGAAAATCACTAAAAGCAAAAAGTCTGGCTTGAGGGGTTGCCAAGGAATTGCTGTCACACTGATTAATCGTGACAGCAAATTATATTGGGGCCACGGAGTGTGAAATTATGCTCGCCGTGGTTACACGCAAAACGTGCCTCGAGACGAAATTGTAATCGAACGGGTGATTAGTTGTGGTATAGCTAAAACCATAACACGCCTTTCCGTGCCTGGCGTGTATATCGAGTAGGGCACCCTCTTGGCGTACTCGGAACCTCTTCTCTGATGCTTGAGAAATATTAATTTCGAGGAGCTTAGGCGCAGTGGACTATGCAAGCTAAAGGATTGTCGTTTGCGGTGGGCACTGCGGTTGTGTGTCTTTCATTGGTGCTTAAAATTCCTCCGAGCCAAACTGTAGTTATTGAAACCAGGTATGGGAGGATACTTGGAAAAAGCCGCTATTTCGCCGACGAACACGGCGATATAAAGACGGTTAACTCGTTTCTTGGTGTTCCTTATGCGTCGCCGCCTGTCGACCGTCTGCGATTGCGACCCCCGCAACCGCCGGAGATATGGAAGCCTGACGTATACAATGCAACGTACTTTAGACCCGTTTGCGCGCAGAAACACTATCCATATTTCCAAGAATCCATACGACGTGTTTGGCCAGGATTTACTTGGGAAGAAAACTCTAGCGAGGACTGCCTGTACGCCAACATTTTCACTCCAGCTCCCAATGCAACCAATTCTAGTGAACGTTACCCTGTTATTATGTTTATTCATGGAGGAAGCTACATTGTAGGCACGACGGCACGACATACGACTCCCGGCGAAGTGTTCCCGCGATGGGGCGTTGTCCTAGTTAAAATTCAGTACAGGCTCGGGCCTTTTGGTTTCATGACAACTGGGGATTCTGTCGCACGAGGAAACTACGGTTTGTTGGACCAGCTGCAAGCGCTAAAATGGATTCAACAAAATATTGAAGCGTTTGGAGGGGATCCAAACAAAGTCACCATATTAGGAGTGAGCTCCGGAGGGGCCAGCGTGGGGCTACACCTCTTATCCCCTCTTTCTAACGGACTTTTTCACCGGGCTATTGCTGAAAGCGGTGTAGAATTCTCCCCGTTTGCTTTTTGCTCTGTAGAGGAAGCAGTCAGGAGAACTAAAGACACTGCAAAAAAACTTGGCTGTAATACAGAAAACTCCGAGGCTATTATTCAGTGTCTACAGACACAAGACGCGGATAAAATTCTCGAAAATTACGATTTTAGTTCGTTCACTGGACCGGTGATTGACAATTACTTCATATACGACACGCCTCGTAACCTTCGACTTTCAGGAGACTTCTACAAGGTACCGCTGATCACCGGTTTTAACAGCGACGAAGGTGCGCACAACACGCCAGATCGGTACAGACCTTCGACGCTGATCACACGTGATGTGTTCAGGGACTCTGTGAAAAATTTTGTCAAAGACCAATTGTCACACCACGAAGAGATTACCGCTGGCATGATCAAGGACGCAGTAGATTTTCAGTACAGTCCGTGGGACGAATCGTTCGACTCACCCACCCTGCTACAGAAGATAGTCGACATGCAGACTGATTATTACGTAGCCGCGCCAACTTTGGACGTTCTGAAATTTCATAGCCTTCACGCACCTGCGTATATGTACGAGTTTAACCACAAGTCGTCACTTAGCAAAAGCGCTGAGTGGCGGGGAATTCAGCATGGCGAGAATACCCCATATGACTTTGGCGTGCCGTTCCTCAATACCTCGTCCCTCGAGTACAATGACGAAGACAGAAACGTCAGTAGATTGATAATTTCCGTTTATGCGAATTTTGCTCGTTATGGAAATCCGACGCCCGAGAGCGTGCAGGGAGTGACCTGGGACCAATTTAATAATAGTGAGAAGGTTTACCTGCGTATTGGAGCCAAACCGGAAATGAAGAAGAATTTTGAGCCATATCGAATGGCATTTTGGAACAGTTACTACCATAAGCTAGTCAACTTTTCAAGGAGCCTTAATCTTACATATAAAAGTGGGGCAGAGAAAAATCGGAACTCGCGTAATGAAGGAACGCGACAACTTGTGAATCCGAGTCTAGTTTTACTGATATTTTTCATGATATTTATACGACAGACCACCTGTTCCGTTTGACCTGCCAAAAACAGGTGTGAAGTAGCCGCAGAATGAAAGGAAAAGAACCGCAATTTACTGGAGCCACTGGTATCAAGTCGTTTGTTTTAATGAAAGGTCACAGAATGGCAGGGTTGTTTGAAAACGTTCGGTTGAACACAGTCTGCGGGTGATATTCGTAAATCTGAGGTTGCTTTCCATCATAAACATCAACTGAACATTAATTTAAGAGCCAATTTTACGTTCGAAATTGGCGTTTGTAAGCCTAATGAACTCCCGCGATCTCTAAGATGTTGAAAAATTCGCCTGCGCCTGGATGTATGTCACATGAAAGATGCCCTCAACAGGAGCCAAAGTGCCTGAACTTGTTCTGTAAGTAACGTGAACGCCGAGGGGCCACAGGAAATTAAAAAAAAGACCTTCAACTTAGGGACGGACCATTAGAAAAGTGATGGGGGGGGGGGGGGAATTTTCAGCTTGCACGAATTTTTTTTTCGCTCACTGCTTGTGCAGGAATTTTTTTTTCAGGTGAACCCCTCTGCACGAATTTTTTTTACTACGTGTGAAAAAGTCACAATTAGACCTTCCTTCTGCACGAATTTTTTTTTTTTTTACCTTCTTCCTTGCATGAATTTTTTTTCTTGGCATTTTCCCTTGCATGAATTTTTTTTTGTTTTTTTCCCCACCCCCCCCCCCCCCATCACTTTTCTAATGGTCCGTCCCTTAGGAGCATGATTTGCAAGGGTTTTCACTGGTCAATGAGAGGAAGGCAAACTCTGCGGTAATGTGTCAGAATTTTTTTTTCGAGAATGATCTGTAAGCATCACAGGAATATACAACTTCCACTTTTAAGCCAATCTAAGGAGAAAGGGATAATTGTGCTAACATTATACTTATGAAAGTCAAAAGAATCAAGTTTACCAAAAGTTATTTTCAGAATTACGAACATCGCGACAATTAAACCCAACAAGCATGTAATTTACTGAGGCTTCATTTAAAGAATTTTCAAGGTCGGTTAAGCTTCACCTAACGACAAACTGTACTTCTATCTGTTCAAGAGAGAATGACCTCATTCTCTCTTGATCTGTTTTACGTTTTAATTCGCAAAGAAATTGGGCTCAAAATGCATGGTTCCTGAATATATGAATTCCAGTATAGCCTATTTAGCGATTGAAAGTCTATTCCAGTTGATAACATTAAATACAAGAGATTACAGATATAAAATTGTATATAGAATGCTGGGACACTTTCCTCATTCGCTCTGACGAAGGACTAACGGTCGAAACGTCAGCAGCTCCCTTTATCAACTTATTTAATTATCCCCATTTCTTCACTTTCCTTAAAGCCTGAGAAAAAAATTAATAAGTGATAAAGTATCGGGACACACGATAGATAAAAAACGATCTTGCATTGCGAAGGGGAAATACGGCTTCTTATCATTGGTTTATTAACGAAGTACTTCAGACCACTTCGCCTCTGGAAATACACATTTATAGTTCTTGCTGTCCCTTGAAGATGCTGTAAGTTTTAAGCTATGCCGAGGTAAGGAATGAAATTAAGAGGACTGGTTTTAGGCTTTTCATCTCAGAGCCGATTTACAAATAACTTCTCTTGTAAATACTTTTCGTATTAAACTAACTAAGGGGGTAGGGGAGGGGTAGTAATGCAATACTCCACAGTCTTCAATGCTACCGAAATTGAGATAAACTCAGCGGCCATGTAAAACCTATGCCACTAGTTCGCACTTTTACTTTACTTTGAGTAAGTAAACACCCAAACTGGAAAAGTCCGGAACTCTTCAGTAACACCACTTAAAACAATGGCTTCATAGAGTCCGCGTTCCTTCTGGTCAGGACTCGGAGAAGGCTAATAAGCTGTCAAGCAACCCTCGCACCCCACCACCCGTATCCGCGTTCTTTGTCTACAGTCACCTAGAAAGCATCACCATCAATTGAAAAAAAATTAATTGAAAGCAGGAAAGCTGTCTTATCCTTTGTCTTCAATTTCCTGATTTGCCGGCTGAATGGGGGAAGATTTTGTGGGAGGGGTAGGTAAGGCGATGTTTTCCATTTAACCTCAAACGTATTTCAAGAGCCACGCGACGATTTTAATCAAACAAAACAAACATTTTTTTTATTTGAATATACCTCGTGCGTGCACGCACCTACAACGATCTTTCCGTACCTCGCAACCTCCTATGTCATTTGTACAAAGCAATGCAACAAAAAAATCCACTGAAAAAGTACGAACGCTAAAGATGGAATTATTTCTAAATCACGTGCTGATCTCATCATCACGTGGTCGTCTACTTCCTGCCGCTGCAGCAACTGGTCGGGCAGGACGAGACACAGGTGTGGGCACAGACAGGTGGGCACGGTGGGGGAGGTGGTGGGGGAGGCGCGGGTTCTCCGGGTGGTCCAGGAGGTCCCTGGGGTCCGGGGGGACCGGGTGGTCCCGCCTCTCCCATGGGTCCAATAGGTCCGACTGGTCCAGGAGGTCCCATTCTGCCAGATGGTCCGGGGGGTCCGGGCTTGGCGGGCTCTGGTGGGGGTGGGGGTGGTGGCGGTGGCGGTGGTGGTGCTGGTGGTGGGGGAAGACAGCATGACACAGCGCAGTTCGGTGCGCAGCTTGAGGGACATCCCGGAGGACATGGGTTGGGACTTCTTTTAAATGCTGTGAAACATAACAAAAAATGTCAGGGTAATGGCTCCTGGAATGTACTAATTCAATGTATATATTTAATTCAAAAATTGACAGGAAAACTCAAACTGGCACAGAACCGATCAGTTGTTTTCCTTTGGATGACACTAAACGGTTTAGTCCATTGTAAAAAAAGTTAAAACCTTCTCTATGGAGCAATGAACTGTACTGTCCCTAAGTTTTTCAGAGCGTGTCCAAATTGTATGGTTTCATTAACAGGTGAAAACAGCACAGTACTGTTCAGTAGCTTCCATATGAAAGATCAGACTTCATGGCTTCAACCCAAAAAAGTTCGAACCGCACGGTATGGCAAAAGTATATTTCTCCTGTCGTAAGTCTGAAATTGGTTCTCAGACACCTTGAAGACCTCGACGCCTTTCAGCGTCCTACAATGCTGTCCATTTTAATTTTTTACAACATAGAAAGTACTTTAGTTCCTAGAGTCTCGTGCGTAAAAACGTTATTTTCCACGACACAATGCCAAATATTGTGTCCAAAAGTTTTTTGAAACATGCTCGTTGCCTCGAGCTCTGATTTTTGGGAAGCAATGCAATACGACTGAAAAATCGCTGAGGTATAAACATATGGATCTGACTAAAGCCCTATGGCGTAATAGCTGTATCATACATGTCGGTTTTTCCAACAAACCATCTCAAGTAATAATGCGTTCATTCGGGGATTTTAAGACAAAGGGAATTGACCGCACCGGAAGCTAATGGTTTTGATCGATTCTATTGGTCAGTGACGTTTGTGTCATTCTAAGGTATAATTTAGTTTCAGAAGTTTAAAACAACGGTGAAGCACCAGGCGAAGCAATGTAAATATTTGAATCAATTATAAATACGGAACACAGGTTTTGAACTTCGAACAGGTTGATATATACGGGAACCTGTTAGCGTTGACCGACCAATGAACAAAGAGCTTCGATCATTTTTGGGGGGAACTTAATCCCGCTCTTTGATTGGCTGAAACTCGATTTATTTTCATTTTCAGTCAATACGTTTGCAAAACTTGAAAAGTTAAAAAGTTGTTTTGACTTATTTCATCAGAAAAAAATTGCTTGCTTCGCGCTCGAACGATCATTTACGATGAATGATCGCTTGAACGCGTACGGTTCAACTTTGCCAACTTTAAAACTATCAATTATTCATTTCAAAAGCTGTTTGATCATTGTGATTTTTTCTTTTGAGACCTTTTGAGACCTTGTAAAAATCCCACTGCAGATTTGAAAAAGCAAGCAATTTTTAAACCTGCTTTAAAATTGCGGAGAATGATTCATGTCTTTTCATGTAACACATGAATAAAAAATCTTTAATTTCAAATTTTCTTTTAAAAATCACAGACACAAAACAAACTTACTTGATCTCGCGTAAGTAGAAGCGACCATAAGCGCTAAGCACCCAAGAATTAGTTTGGACGCCATCTGAAAGAAAATGAATAAAACGTCATAAATATTTGCCGTTTGGTTCGATTTAACTACCGAACAATTACACCAAACGGAAATTTTTAAACCTTAAGTTTCTACTATTGCGTATTACACTTTTTTATGATTTGGTTAACTAACTTTTTCAATTTAACATCTCAACTATTTTGGAACTTTTCCCCAACTTACGGCTCCGTTGTGGCTACACGAAGATAAAATATGGCCAATGCCAGATAGACTTAAGCTCCGTGTTTGTGTAGCTATTGACCTTAGAAAGGGGCTCAGAAGTATAAAAGAATATCAAATAACAAAAGATATTCCTCACTGCAACTAAATGTACCTTGACTGCATCACAATTACTTTCGACTCTGAGAAATTACTCAAGTTAGCTGTTATAAACAAGTTCCTACCTCTAATCCCAACCAAGCGGTCTTTGAAATGTGCTTGAATAAGGCTGCTTTCTAATTTATATGTTTAACTCATTAATTAAACAATAACTTTTACGTGTTCCCATCACGGTCGAGCTTTCCCATTGTTCATTTGATCATTGTTGTGAACGGAAAAATTTTACGCGCTAAACAGCGGCGCATGCGCGATCAACATTTCTCCAACGAAGGCGTGTTTAGGAGCTGGTCCGATCAAGTGATACTTTTTTTCCCAGATACAATATTCGCCATGTAAGGCAAAGCATTGCAGACAGAGAAAAGTTTGATGTTTGCTTTGTTGTCAACGAATTTTGGCATCGGATTTCTGGGTTAGTTTTAAACGAGAAAAGATTTTTCCTCGAGAAACCTGCCGCGATTGAATTATTTACAACTTTCGTATGAAGGAATCCGTAGAAAGACTCTACTGGACTCCTTTGTTCTTCCAGGGCTTGGTAACAGGTGACTCGCAACTGGCACCGTTTGGTTGACTAAACGGCAAGTGCTCCATTTTTTCACAAGGTAACGCTTCGCTTAACGAAAAAATCACCGGTCATGAAAATTCACTCCTTTTTCCCTTTTCCACCTTCAAAAAGGAATTTTACGCTTTTTTCCACCAAGAAACTTTTTTTTTCTTAAAGTCCAAGCGTTAAAAATGAATGTTCTAACCGATAGTGGGAAAAGTGTTTTTAAGAAATTAAGAAAAGGATCGAAGATTGTGACAGCAAAGTTTATGTAAGTTCGAGTCAACTGCGAGTATTGTCAATCAGCGAGCTGCCAATGTTAAGGTCAAACGATAAATGACCGAAGTTTGAAGGTTCTTATTTGGTCTCGCGTTTGTTCGATCTGGCCAGCAACGCCTGGTGTAATTTAAACTGAACTGTTCCACCACGAGAAAGGCTGTCTCTTGATTGGTGGAAAAATTTGAAGATTTACGGTTGCTTTTTGGGTTAAAAAGGTTCACTGACTTTATGGAATGCCGGCTACACGTTTCTTGTGGACAGTGATTTAAATTCACCTTTTCAAAATCCTCCCCTCGCTAAACGGCCGAGAGCGTTCGTTTCGAATAGGAAACTGAATACGTATCGGATTCTGAGAGAGCAACTGGACATAAAGGTGCAACATGACTAAAATGATCTGTGCTCAGGATTTGCATGAGTATTTTTTTTTGAACAGTCAAATCGATCGATCGGTTGACAATTTCGTTGCTGCGTAATGCCCTTGAGACATAAAAGTTTCAAAATCGACAAAGTTAATGAACAGGTCACTACACGCTGCCTCGCTGCTTGTTTACAAATAACTTATCACAAGCTATGCTGTCGCTTTTATTTTTAATTTTAACTGGGTTAATGCAATGTTCCATAGTCTATATATTATCAAACGTTTGCTAAAATGTCACTGAACACACCAACTTTTGTCTCTACGTTTCTTCATCGAAGGACAAGACTACGCTGTTACCAGCATTCTTTGCAATTTTAAATGAGCCCGTACCTTTCCAACGAGGGTTTGTTTGTTTGTTTTGTTCAGGAAGGCAAGCCATGCCACATTTCAAGCCGCCAAAGCTTGTTGACTATTTGCTCCAAAACAGATAGTGATTGTCGACGAAGCGTTCAGGCCGTGAATGGGCACATTTGCTACCACAAGACAAATTGAAGTTCTAGTACAACTTCTTTTCCGGTGTTATAGTTCACAATTGTTGTAACGAACTGTTTGTTTTCGGCTTCTGGGCTGTGTTGACTGGGTTTGTTGTTTAAGTACTGTGGCGAGTCGGTTGAGAACTTTTTCTTGTTTTGTTTCAGTCTGATACATTTGGCAATGAAAATATTTCCCACACCTTTCAATTTTTTTTTATCACTCCGGGTTCATTTTTGTTCCGAAAACCATTTCACCTAAAAGTTTAGAAGCTGAAATTTTCCACAGAACCTTGTTCAAATTGCCGTCATGTAGTGTCCCGAGATTCGACTTATAGCTGGTTGAAGGGTCAGCAGCTATAACTGTAATATTTTATGAGGGTATAACCTACTTTGTCAACTCGTTTCATAACTAGAGTATTTTGCGCCGACGCAGGTGCAGTGTCTCAAATCTAACCCAATCTTGCACGGTTTGATCCGCAGATGAAAAAGTTAGAACCACACTGTATAGTAAAACAAACAGTACCACAGTACAGTACTGTTCAGTAGCTTTCCAAAGAATGGTCACACTGCATGGTTTGATCCACAGATGAAAAAGTTAGAGCCACACTGTATTGTAAAACAAACAGTACCACAGTACAGTACTGTTCATTAGCTATGGTGAACACCTTAAGTGCAACCCTTTTGCGTGTATGAATGGCAAAGTGCGCGGCATAAATGAAACCAGAAGATTTCCTGTACAAGATTTTAATGCTATTTCTTTAGGAGTACAGAGAAATAACAGATGATGAGATTGAAAAAGAAAACATGTAATGCTCGTAATTAAAGTAAAAGAAAACAGTGATAGACGATGGCTGAAACAATAATAATAATAATAATAATAATAATAATAATGAACTTTATTTGAGTGTCAAGTGTATTTAGCACTGCTGTACTAATTGGGGACACTGTAAAGCGCAAATGAAATAAATTAAATCAAATCAAATGTTGGTTTTTGTGGAGAGGGGAAAACCGGAGTACCCGGAGAAAAACCTCTCGGAGCAGAGTAGAGAACCAACAAACTCAGCCCACATATGACGCCGGGGCCAGGAATCGAACCCGGGCCACATTGGTGGAAGGCGAGCGCTCTCACCACTGCGCCAACCCTGCTCCTGCATAAACAGATACAGCCAATAGTCTCGTAGTCTGCTTATAGGTCCTACAGTCACTGTTGAAACTTCAATACACAAACAAGTGAAAAATATGAAAAGAACCGTACAAAACGTTTTCAGTATCGTCTTTACTTTGCCACCAAATCTGTTTGTCGAAAAAAAAGGATTGCATCCGGTTTTTAGTGGAAAACGGATGAAACACTGATGGTATTCAAACGATAACATCACGTGTTACTCACGTGTCCATCACGTGAGCATTACATGCCAAGTAAAGAGGTGCTTTTAGGTTCCTCGAATACCCAATGCTTGCTCCAGTTCAGCGCGTTTCTGTTGCACCTGCAAGAAAACGAAATTATCACTTACCCTGTGAATTTTGGAAAGCCACGGAACAGCATTGTACTGTAGTACAGTTTTTGTTTTATCTTAGTAAGCATCTGTGAATCAAACCATGCAGTGATACGAACGTAATTTAGTAATAGTATACTTTTCCAATCAATCATGTGATATTTTTCATTCTATAATGTTCTTCAACATAAATAATCAGATCTCTTCGGGGTTCGTGTGATAACAATATTCTTCAGCAGTCCAACCAAACTTAAAGGTTGATGATACCATTCATCCAAGTTTTTCAACAGTTTTGTAAAAGTAGCGGACATATTTCTGAAAGTATCGGACGTGATAGTGTTTGGCGCCGCAAGGAGCCTTGCGTGCGCCGAAGGCGCGAGCTACCTAGGGGGGTCTGGGGGCATGCTCCCCTCCCCACCCCAGGAAATTGTTAAAATAGAACACTAAGAAACGCCGTTTCTAGCATTTCAGGAACCCAGAAATCGGTTTCCCAGGCAAGGCTGGAGTTCATTCAAATTCTCTTACAAAAAATAAATAAATAAATAAATAAATAAAAATAATAATAATAAAATAAAAAAACTCAAGTATTGCTCTCAAAGTACCGGACATGGAATGGGAAACGACCAGAAGAAATGTTCGGCCTCTGGCATCAAACAAAAACCCTGTACCTCACCAACTTATCAAGCTTCAACGGTCAAGGAAAGCAACAGTTACCTTGCCGTAGAAGTAGCGACATACTGCTTCTTGAGACCAGGGAAGATGAAAAAAGTCAGCACGTCTTTCTTCTTCGGGATTTCCAACAACGTCTGTCATGACCTGACCAAATATCACAAGAATCCTTCTAAAATACCATTGATGGCCATTATTCAGTTTGTTCAAGTTCAAATCTCATTTTTTGGGTTTCCCGTTCAGAAATCTGTTTAGATGAAACCAATTCCCCTGTACTGTCTTAGATTATGAGCTCGGGTCGAATCAACTATCACGTCATAGAAATCGAGAGCGAATAACCAAATTGTAATCGATTTCTATGCGTGATAGTTGACTCGAGCTGCGCCCTCGTCAACTATCACGCGATAGAAATCTCGAGCTCATAATCTAATTGTTTAATGGTGTGCAGTAACCTAGCCAATCAGATTGTGGCATTTGCATTAATATATGAGTAGATTTTCGCTATTATCAACTATTCTCGCCAACTGTACACGCGCGCACAATTTTCCCGCACGGTTTCGGCAATTCGTGGTGATTCTAGATTCTTAAACCCTTTTTTTTCCCAGTTGACCTTGGTTGACTAATTTGTATTTCATGACAAACCGTTGTCGTCTTAAAGATAAAATTCTGAATTCTCCTTTGCAGAAAACAGTTCTATTCTCTCTTTTCTTTACCCAAAATAATATCATCAAATCTTCCCCGCCAAATTTGCATTGCTTGAACTGCGCGCATTTTTCCCGCCAAAATGACACTGCCTGTAACGCGCGCACTACTTGTCCACCGAATTGATACTGGTTAATGTCCGCAGACTCTTCCGTTTGTGGACTAACTAGTACCTTACGTTGTGCTCTGGAATCAAACGGTTTCTTCACACAAAGCAAATATACGCAAACTTTTACCTTTAGGTCCTGACTTTGGGACTGAATCCACTGATTAATAAACTCCTAGCAAAAATAAAAAACAAAACAAAAAATTAAACTCAGAATTATTGTCCTCAAGGTAATGTCTTTAGCCTTCGGTTTCAAGAGATTTAAATTAGTCAAAATAATATCGATTAAAGTGAAACACTTTAGCAGAGAGCAAAAATCAGTTGCGTTGGATAGGTTTGCTGCCTTGGTAAATTTATCTTGTTTCTCGCGATAACACAGTAAACTCGCATCCGCGACGACTTAATTACAATGTACAGCATAACAAAATCGCACAGCAAACTCTCAAGAAACAAAGGGGTAAGTTCTTAAGGTTACTTTATACCCGCTGTATACCTTCATGGGTGTCTCGCGTGGAAGTGATGTAGCGCGTCCAGTTTAAACTGCAGATACCTCAACCCCGATATCAGAATAAAGCTTATAAAGCTGACTATAAACCTATACCAAGAATCTTAAAATAAAATGAATTGTCGAATTTTTTCACGACCTCTAAATGCGAGCGTTCGAATCACCTATTCAAAGCTACAAGTCAAAGCGAATTTTGTCTTTCGCTAATTTTATTTGTTCCTCAGTTTCCGGACCCAAAGCGCTAAAAAAAAGGTGTCTACATTCTGCCACACTCAATTACAGTGAAACTTACAGAACATTTTCGAAATCGTTTTAAAAAAATGTGAAGTGATCGCACAAAAATCGCTCTCGGAGAAAAACCATTTCGAAATAAAAAAATTCGCTGACACGTTTTTGTTGTTTATATGCTAAACTAGCCACTGTGAAAATATGAGGGCAAATGAACGAATTCCCTTTGAGTTTAAGGTCGTGTCCCCTTCCACTGTCACCCTATTTTCGAGAAAACAGCGCTAAGAATGTCATTAAAATGAGTAATTTTTACTTCTGGCCAAAGTGTAAAACCGCCATTTCTCCGCCAATATTAAGTCTTTTTCAATAACTTTTTTACATTAGAGACCACATTTCGATCACTATTTTAACCTAAAAATCCAAATTTCAAGAAAATGGCCGATCTGAAGGTAAACAGTAACCTTGAAGCAACTGGTGTTATAAGTCAGTGAGAAATTGGAACACACTAAAAGTGGTTTATCAAACAAGTTGATAAATAACGTTTTACCATCGTAAGATTTACAGTAAAGGCGCTGACTTTTCAAGCTTTAGCCCTTCACGGGAGCGAAAGACGAAAGGTTAAAGCTCGAAACGTCATTCAAATGAGTAATTTTTACTTCTGGCACCGTTTATCCCCCAATATCAACATTCATTTTCCCCCTAACTGTTCTCGTATATTTGTCATGATGCTAGTGAGGAGAACAGTGAACATTCTAATGAGAAATTGGATGCTGGTCACTACTGGTAAAACTTACTTTATCAACTCGTTCTATCAACTTTTCTTTGTTTCTTACAAATTAAAGCTTGGAGTTTAAGATGTCGGACTACAGATCCCTTTTCTTGTGTAGCTTTAACCTCGATAAATCCAGAGTACAAAGACAACTGGCTGCAAAAAGTCTACATGTATATATTAAAAAAGCAAACTGTGGATTTCAGTTTAGTTCATTACTCGTGGCACACAGTTCACAGAATACATTCCTCACATTCTTCCGACAACGGATAAAATCGTTTACACTTTGCTTCTTACCGGAGGATCCTTCGCAAATCCCAGGAAAAATTCACGGTTGATTTTCAACTGGTTGATGGTTTCAACAGTCTCGTATATCTAACAAAAGGAAAAATAAGAACGAACAATAACAGTAAATAGAGGTAACCCTCTCTCTAAATTGCATATACCATACCGGAACCCCAAAATTTGATTATCTAACCTTGTTGTCGTAAGCTGTTATTTCCTGTTGACTAGCAGTTGACAACAAAAACGACTGCATTTGGGCCTTGAGGGTGTCATCCTATACAACAAAGATTATTATCATTATCATTATCATTTTCAACATAGTGAACTGTTCGAATGAATGGATATTACGACTGCCAGGGGTTCTTGGAAAGCCTTTTTGCAATTGAGTTTTACTTATGTACAACAGCTTCTTTTTGAAGTAGAATGAGGTTGCTTCATTGGTACATACTGACACAATAATTATTCTCTTCAATCTCAGTGCACCACACATGGTCTTTTGTACATTATACTTTTGTTTCCCCACTAAAAGGCTCCACCTTAATGCTCCATTTTTCCCACTAAAATGCTCGAACTCCCCCAAAAAGGTCACTAAAATGCTCGGGTAATGCTCATTATACAAACGGTTTTTCTAATTAAGGCTCAAAGTTTACACTTACAAAACGTGCAGCCAAAAAAACATAATCCTCGAAATCATCTATGAGGCTAATATGTAAAGAAAGTACTTGACTCTTGAGTCTTGCAAGGTAAAACCGCTGACTTGTAATCAGTCTTCACTCAGCTGTATTAAGTTTTTTTACGTGAATTTTGAGTTTTAGTCTTCATTTTCGTTAAATTAAGCAGGAGACCATGGCCATGGGCTCCTGAAAAAAGGGTAATTTCTTTTTTATTTTCTCGCAAAAAAAATTCATGTTCCGGGAAAATGCCACAAAATGCTCGAATAATGCTCAATGCTTTTGCCTCACTAAAATGTTCGAAAAAATGCTAGCATAATGTACAAAAGCCTAACCACACAACAATGACTCAAGCTTTTAAAGTTTTATACTTACTACTTCAACCTCAATGTCATAACATGTCGTTCTTTTGTTTTCTGGAATATCCTTGCTGTCAAATGAAAAACATGGAGAAACAAAAATTGTTAACAAAGATCCTATACCGTAAGACCAGCAGTGAAAATGATTTTATATCAAAGATAAAGCAAGGTCAACTTCCCACCTTATTAGGTGATGTATGACAATTGGATCTGGCGGCAACAGCAGGGCGCTCAGACGCTGAGGAATCTCGCTAAACTTCATTCGGTTACACTCAAAAATCTAAAAACAAGAATTTTCACACTTTAGCACATGTTACCAGTGTCAGTAATAAGTAAAACTGACATTTAGATAAAGAAAAATTACCATCAAATTTCCATGGAAGTTTTATTATCAAGGCTCATATCTCGGCTGGTCTGCAAAGTCAATCCCAGGAAGCAAACACCTTTCAACTGCCCAAACCTTTCTGAGCATTAAGTTTACAGTCCAATAATTGTCAAGTGTGCAGCTATTAAAATATGTGGGGGACTTGCCAATTCAAGGAAACATGGTACTGAATCTGCTAGTATAAAGGTGCCATGTCAGGAGGAAATAATACACACAAAATGGTTCATAAAAATGTCTACCACCATAGGATTTAAGGGGTGCTGATGTTTTGAGCATTACGTCAGAGCGATGTACCTACTATGTTTGAGTGAGCTCCTACCTGCTGAAAGTATCTATCACAATTGATGTACTCTCTCTCATGAGAATCTTGCAAGTTATGACTCTGAAACCAGAATTCGAAGTCAGATTGATTCAATATCTTTTGGTAAATAACTTCTTCAAAATCTGTTTGGCATCAATGCAGCATTGAACTGAGTCACTATGTACAGATTCGGACAAACTCACTTTGATATACTGCCAAATTGCATTGACAATGACTGGCCTTGTCTGTGTGTGAATACCCATGAGACGTGCAAGTCTGGGATCAAGTTTGTACTGTGGTGGCTGTTAAAAGAGTAGAACAGAACTGTCACCATTTATTACTGCTCCACGGAGGACTCCATACTACAATGATTAGCATGTCACTACCCACACCAGGAAGTTTTTGGTTTTAGGGGAGGGGTCAGGTCCTTTTATGGCAATTCTCAGATCCTTTTGATCACAAGACACACAAGAATATGATTTAGTGATGACACAGAGTCAAAGCCTGCAATCACATAAAAAATGTTAGCAGCAATTTATTTGTTTTCTCTCAGAGAAGGCCAACAACAAACGTAAGTTACAACTTTGTCACTACATGTGAATGAAGAAACAGTGTTTAAAAACATAGATATTCATTGTTAAGTATTAAGAGCAACAAACAGTACTGCTTAATTTAACTTTATCTGACTTTGGAGAATGTGTTCATATTTCCAAAACAGAATAGCAGTGCGCATAGGTGCAGAGAATAACTGCTGGTGTATCTGTTGTGGTTCAGTTTTATCCTTGGTTTAAATTTTCTTTCCCTTTGTCTCAAACTCATTATCATACATTACCAAACTAAAAAAAAACAAAGGAAAAAAAATTAAACCAAGGAAAAAATTGAACCACAACACAACTCCTAAATTAAGTAGATATATGACTCAACTGTGACAAATCAAAGCATTACCAAAATGTAATTATTACCTTGCAATGTTACTTTCACTCAAAAGATCATTAATTACCTGGTAATCCAACAAGAACATTATTGTACACTTAACACTCTCTTCCCCAGGTCTTTTCACCTAAAGGAATGACACAGCATGTAGCATGTCCCATAAACTTGCAGAAAAATACTAAAAGTAACACAGAATACATTTCACATCAAAAAATAAATGAAAGGTCAAGGAAAGGTTGATGACAAACAAAATTAAAATTGAAGATTTTCATGTTCACAACGTGCAGGAATGAATGAATGAATTACTGTATTTGCATGAAGTCTAAAGATTTTTCTTTCACCTGAAATCCATCTGTTTCTTGTGTTGCACTTGTTCTGTGCCACTAAAACAGCAGAACGAAATAGTTAATATTTTAAAAGGCTGTATCATGAAGTGACTACAAGCAAAACTGAAGGAGGGAGCTGATTAATAAACTTGTCTTTTCTAAACACTATAAAATGTTCTTAACCCTTTAATTCCCAGACGTAGTGATCAGCATTTTATTTCTTATTATAATAATATTATTCACTGTTCATCAACCATTCAGGTTAGGAAAATAACAAAAATGATCACCAAACAAGAGTTAGTACCATAACAAATACATGTATATGAGAACATTTAGGAGAAAATAAGCATTGATAATGGGGCTTAAAGGGTTAACACTCCATATAAAATCATGCAAATCAAAAGTATCATCTCTCATTGCATTACCTCTTTCACTCCTAACATGAGTAGTATAGAAATTCTTCTTAGTAAGAGTCATACACTTCTATGTATCTTAGTTCAGAGAATTTGGTACTAGATCAATTCAGTATCCCCAAAAAGATGAATCTCTCAATTGTCATAAGTTGTTTGCTTGACAGTGTATTGATAGTGCAAGAAGAAGTTACATTCAGGTGTACTGACCATTTGAGGGAGCGAAATAATTACTAGAGGGCTACTGTCAGTTGTATCACAACAACGTTTCTACATGTAGATGTTGTACCTCAACAAGGTGATTGTCAGGTCCATACAATTCTCTGTCTAGCTCAATGACAAGACTTTTGAAGTAAGTGGAGAACTTTCTCTTGGGTCTTGGACCATCTGTCTTTGCCACAGCCGTCTAAAAATTAAAACGATTTTAGAATCAATAGGATAGTTTTTGTCACTTTTGATTTATTTGAGGTTGATGTCAGTCCTCAATCAATCGAATCCTTAGTTAGTTATGGCCAAAATAAACATACAATAATATTGCTAGTCAACCTGATTGCACATAAGGGAAAGGATATTTAACAATTAGACCCGTAGCCCTTGAGGGCGAAGGGTCTAATTGTTTTAGTATCACCAAACTAGTCGGACAGAAAAAGCAATAATAAAGTTAGCAAATGCAAGTTGAAGAAAGATTTATTTGGGAATAAAACAAAAGAAAGTGCCACGAATTTTATACTAATAGTCCTCTAGTAACGTAGCCAATCAGATTGGGCATTTGCAGTAGTCCACTAGTTGGGTGATACTAATAGGTTTTAGGCAAGTACAGCACCTCTTCCAAGAGCCTGCCCTCCACTCGCAGCTCCCAAGATGGAACAATGGTTTCTTCATCCTGAGAAAGCATTAAAAAAGATTCCTAAAAATGGGATACTGCAGGTACAGTACAGTAATACTAAAACAACTTTGAAAATGTAAATATAAATGTACATCTCAGCCAGCACAATGATCACTCATACAGCTATACCATACTCCACCATGTCATATCAATTAAATTAACATTAATGGTATACATGTACTTTACATTGTACCTCATTTTCAGGTCTTGGGACATAAAAATTTGTGGTTAGGTAGATTCTCAACTTCTTCTTTTGCTGGAAGAAAAATGGATTTGTTCTAAGTTTTTCATATGAAAGTAAAAGATTCAAATTTTATAACGCACCATAGCTCCCTCACCTTCATTGGTCTCTTGAGAGCTTCTTGTATATCTAACCTCTTGCGCATTATGGTAGCATCCAGCTTTCGTTCAAATGCAAGCAAATCCATGTAAGCTTGAGACTCTGGCACAAGGTCTCGTACCTTGAATGGAAAAAGGGAATTATGTCGATCTTTAGTACAAAGTAGTTCTTGGAAGTACAGTAATCAAATATGGGAATTCCTTTAAATATTCTAAAAGTACTGTTATATAACAAAAAGGGAACAGTCGAGAAATGAGGAAATGGTGGAATAATGGCTTACCCTCTGAGGCAGGATCTTGTCAGCCATCTTCTTCTTCCTGATGAAACAAGTACGATAAAACAAACTTGGTACCATAGATTATAAAAATAATGACAACAATAATGAAGTGGTTGGAACCCCAGGTCAAAATTGATGGGCTCGTGTAAAGGAGGGTAAAAATACATTACAGTATTCAACACATTTCTATGAATGTAATCAAACCGGTGGCTTCAAATTGCCACTTTAATGGTTGGTCTTGCCGTACTTTGCACAAATGCTGTTGTTGGTTTGTTGCATGCTCCACAGCATTTAAGCTGGTTAACTAATTAGCTTCATAAAAACCAAGTCTGGGCTGTTTGAGCCCTTGATTTTCCAACCTCTCAACAGCTTCAATCAAGACTTTTTTCCTTAAATTGCGACTGTGCCCAGACATTTTACCAATTTTACCTGTTATAATAATAATTTCTGTTGCAGATTATCATGTGCACAGGCTGCAATGGACAAAACACTGACCCCCAGTCCATGGACCACCCCAACGGACAACCCAATAGACTATGCAAATTCACTGTCCCAGTATAATTATTCAAAATGGCCCCTGAAGGCCATGCGAAATGACACATGTCATTTTGAATAATTATTCTGGGCACCTGGATTTTAGGGTCTCCATTTTGTTTGCTTGGTTTTCACCACTTTCCAGTTTATTAAAACCCTTACAACCGATTTAGGTATTAAGTTTGCTGATCTTACTTACTGGCGTTGCAACAAAGGGAATGGGAAATAGCTGTGCACAAGCTTTTCTGCATTTGACAATTTTCATTGCATTGTACACTGCAGTTTCCCTGTGTGACTAACCTTCTTCTGTTCTTGGCATCCTGTCTTCGTCTTGCCTGCTCCAGAGCAGCAGCAGCCCCAGGTACTAGTCCAGCCCTTGGCACGTTAGGACCATATGGGTGTATCCCTGACGATCCAGGCATACGCACTGCCATAGCTGTACTGGGACTACTTGCTGGACGCTACAAAAAGTTGCAAAATTGGGGTTTACCGTAGTGTAAAAACCTGCAAAGTTTTTCTTTGTTTTTTCATTATTATTTTCCTAGTCTCTATTGCTTTGTTCAATGTCGCTAGTAAACGTAACAGGTTTTTACACAACATTCCTGGGAATAGTTTCTAAAGAAACTGGTGCTGCGTCGGTGGGGAATTGAAACACAAGAAATTGGGATAATCAAATAATAATAGTAATAATAATAATAATAATAGCTTTATTTAAAACTGAAAGACCGATCAGTGAAGTCTGGGAGGAAGACGCTGGTAAAAACCGATGATCAGTATCAATAAATTACATGATAAAAAACAATAAAAAGTCTAAACACTACATTTATGATCAGTCTTATCTAAATCAATAAAAAATTTAAAAAGCTTAGTCTTAAAAATTTTCAAGCTACTGCAGTTTCAATGATCTGTTTGGAGGTCACTCCATTCCTTGGCAGCAGCGTACAAGAATGTGGACTGGCCCATAGCAGTTTTAGTTCTAGGAAGATGAAGTTCTAGTCTGTTGTCTCTCAAGACCTTACTACGAAGGTCGGATCGTAATATAAGATACCCTTGTAGTTATAAATTGATAAAGTAAGTTATTCCACCGTAAGGTTAAAGGGAGGTGCTAAAAATTGTCGAGAAACTCTGAGTAGAAAGTGGACAAGTTGAGTGTCAATTTATCGTTCAATACTCTAACTGCTCTCCCATAGATCTTGCAATCGAGCCGATTACCGTCCGCTTGGTCATGTTCTTAATCAAAACAGCCCGTTGCAACGTTCTAAGATAACAAGTAAAATACACAGAGTTTCTTAGAATGATAATTTGTCATTGGCTTACAGCTGTAAAAGTAAATTTAAAACTCGATTTGATACTGCGGTTTCCGTAATGGTTCGACCGAAATTTGATTTATCAGCCAAAGCAATTATGAAGACGTGAAGGGGCTAGTTTAAACTTTTATTATGCTACTTTATGGGTAGAATTTAGGAAGTGATCGCTAACCACATGGTCGAAAATAGTATAAAGACCATGAAGGCGTACAACTCTATGCCTCAAGGCACCGCGCAGGGCTTTTAACGGGACATCACCAGTTAGACCGGCCAGTAAAGGGTCTTAAACTTACCGACATTCCATATGGCGACTGTTGGAACTGGGATCGTTGAAACATTGTGCTTTGTTGTGGATTATTGGCCATTTTCTGCATCGAAGCAGACGCAGGAAAACGTGCCGCCATATTGTTTTGAAAAGAGTAATCCCACAGTTCCTTACTTTCGGTCCCATGTCGATAATGTTCGCTACCTGCTCGGAAAAGAGTCGCCATGTTTCCGTGATACAGAAGTCACCTGCATACCGTGGAAGGCTGAGACAGCAAGTTTACTTCTTGTTGGTTTGAGAATTATGAAGATCATTTTGAGTTTTGTGGTATTTCTTCGCCTTCTGACAGAGGTAATTTTATTCGAGCTATCTGTTTCCCTCACTAGTAACCAAATCACACCATTTAAGACCATTTAATGGTTTGTTTGTTTGCACGGTTTGGTTGTCGTCAGTGAATTTATCCCTCTCATGGCGACGTCGACGTCGCCATTGGTAGTATGCGTGCACAGTGCAGGCATTTAATACGAAAAGTAACACTAATTTTAAGATCTGCCACAATTCTTAGTTGCTTTAGTTAAAGAAACCTTCTGGTTGAACGCTGTTGCTTATGGGAATTAATGCAAATGCAAAGATCTAAAACGAACACTGTAATCTTTGCAAGTTCGTCATGCTAAATTGTTAAAGTTAGATAGCCGTGAATTTTTGTCAAGCGGAAGAGCGCTCTTGGTTTCTTCTGGCTTACTGTACAAAAAGTCAGGAAGTTAGAAATTATTGACGACTGCTTGTCTGAAAAATTTTTATTTGAGGCCACCATCATATTTTCTTAACATCTTCCTGCCAAAATTTAACTTCCGCATACATGCATAATTTTTTCCTTCATATATAGTCACTTGATACTGCCATCGTAATCGTTCGCATTCCAGAATGGTACAGTAAAATTCCTTTGCCAGTATTTTGTTAGTAATATCAGTTTTACAGCCTTAATTTTTAGCTTCCTAAGTGTGTTGTTTGCGATTTAATTCAGCTTAAATGGATCTGATGCAATAGTTTTTTGCAGTGGGCCTTCTACAGTTAACTCCTTGGGTTGATCTGAAAGGAAACGAAATGATCAGAGTTGATGAGGCAAAAAGGGGAATAGAATGATCTGTAAGCTTCTTATAAGACAGTATCAAACGTGTGAAATGTAAATTTGCAATTTTCACCACAACTTGTAAATTACTGAGTTTGTAATGCATTTACCTCTAAAACATGTTAGTTTTCTGTATTTTTGTTTTCAGTGTTCTGGTTATGTCTCCTGCTCCTACACCAGTTACAGCTATATCACTCAAAGAACAACTGTTTCATACTACAGGTGAGGTGGACTTAACTTGGTCAAAAAAACTAACTAAAGTTAAGGTCAGCATAACCAAAGCTTATGTCCTTTTTCTGTAGCATTAAGTTTATGATATATTATAGTAAGGAGCTAGTGTAGATGAATCACTACTGCAGGGGGGGGGGGGGGGAGGGTAGCTATGGAAGTCTTGGAGTGCACATGATCTCCCTTTAAGGTAATTTGGCAAAATATGCCATTGATGTTGGCATTAAAACCTGGTTAAGGTACCCTGGATATGACACATTGTGCCCTTTGGAAGGCATTTACTTCAAATTACACTATTGTGAAGCCCTTGCCTAGCACTCCAATCAATGAACATTTTAAAGTCATTCAGGTCTAACAGTTGTCTTTGTTCGTGTTTGATTTTGATGTATATTGTAACTTAAGGTGTTCAAGCAGTCAATACTGTTGTGGGACACGCAGCTGTTGCACATTGGTTTACGCAAGGTGGTACCTTTGGTAAGTTCCACATGTTTTGCATTGATATATTGCTGGTTCTGTGAGTGGACAAGGTGATGGGAATCCTGAGATCTGATTGGCTGCCCAAATGGGCAACTGATGGGCTCATCTTGCTCGCTGAGGCAGTTTCCTGCTTTGTCCTGCAGATGCAGAAAGTAAAACCATGTTGTATAGTATTAAAACTAGAAATACGACTCCCGCAAAAACCTCGCGAAGCTAGTTTTTGAAGAAGTCACAATGCTTTCATATTAAAATAAGCATTACCCAAGTACAGTACTGTTTTATAGTAGCTTTCCAAAGAATGGCCTCGCTGAAGGGTATTGCCCATAAAGTTGACGAAATTGTTAGAAAGAAAGAATAAGATACTTTGTGACTGACATAATGTTAAAGCACCAGACCACTGAATAGAAAATTACAAATATTTTTGGATTTTTAAAGTCTGTTCCTATAGGGGAGAGAGATAGTAACACCAACGTCTTTGGTTTGTGAAGTAATAATTATGATTATGACAATTACAATGGATAATATTCATAAATTGATTATTGATTTATGAATTGCACTTTTCATTGTTTGTTTCACAGGACCATCATTGTGGTATTTTTCTTCATTGCCTTTATTTTGTGGTGGTACTACCGTTATCGTTATCGTCCAAATCGCCAAGCTGTAGTTATGGCTCCCCCAGTACATGTAGCTCCACCACCCACAGCCACAGCATTCAATGCCTACCCAGCACAACCTGTGGCCATTATACCAGGTGGGGGAGGGACAGTACAATATGCAGCATACCCAGCCCCTACTTATCAGTATCCACCTCCCCCAGCATACTCCACTGTTGTTACTGGCAACACTAGAGTGACAACTGTCACTCAATAATGTTTCCTGTGGACCGGTTTGAAGGGCCTTAGGAAAATATGAAATGGGATAAATAGTCAATTGTAAATAGAAATAGCTTGGTAAATTATTGCATGTCTGTTGCAAGTGTTCTAGTACTAGCTAGTCTAGCACATGATAGAGGAAAGCAAAATATACATGGACTGTGCTATGAAGTCAATGTAATTAGAGAATGTTTGATATCCAACAAGAAGAAGTCATGGTTTTGTATTTTTAATTAGTTATAAGTTTAGCCCAGAAAATATTATTTTGACTTTTTGTCTGGCTTACACGAAATGTGTAGCCACGTTATTGCACAATCAGATTTATTTGTTTATTTGTCCACGAGAGTCGAGCACCTGTTGCAAGGTCTAGTAAGCTACACATGTACGCATTGTGCCAAAATATAACATAGCCTGGCACGTGAATTGATTCTAAATTTTTAAGACATGGTTTTTATCTCTTTCAAAGGAAATACATCCTTTTTTAAGTTCACAATGGAAATAAATAAAAAGAATAATGTACCACCAAAAAAGAAGGCATGAAGGCCTTAAAAGCAGTCCAAAGCTGTTTCTCGATGCGATTTCTTCGATTTCATGGACACTGCCTAAATATGGCCCCATTAAAAGCTGAACCTCTGCTTCAAGCAGACTTTTACATGTAATTACAAGACCAGGTTAATAATACTAGTAATAATAATAATAATAATAATAATAATAATAACTTTATTTGAATGTCTAGTCTTCTAGCTAGCCTTAAGCTTACTCATCGTAAATATAAAAACGATTTCTGTCTATTTACATTAAATTATACTACATTTTCGCACATTCTTTGTTTTTACATCTAATTCCTACAGTTAAGATACTACTTTAGAATACGGAATATCGAACCTATATTTATAATACTTATAACTAGTGTTTTACGGCTCAAGAGTTGCAAAGGTGACACCCTTTGCATGTGTCGCCTCCGACAAGTCCACTGAGGTCCCTTCCCCTGATGTTCACCTTAAATCCCTCCAAAGACGTTTCTTTCTTGTCCCTATTGTCTAACTTCGACCACATCAATGGCCCCAGGAAGCAAAGGGAATGTTTCCCATACTTAACAGTTCTTACTCTTGGTACGTAAAAATCTGAGTTCCTTAAGCTGTAGCTCGAGGGTGATCTAGGAAAAAGCTCTAGTACATTGCTAGGCAGTAATCTATGTTTCACTTTAAACATGAAAATTGCGATCTCTTGCAATCGTTTGTTGTACAAGCTTGTCATCCCCACGTGTATTAGGAGGTCCCTATAGGAGGAGACCCGATCTTAGAATACTGTACGGAGTCCTCTCTCATTAATCCTCTCCAGTTTCCTTGTGTTGCTTGCGCGGCAGAAATGCCACACCAAGCTACAGTATGTTGGATGAGGTAAGATTGCAGTCTTATAGATCTGTAATTTTGCATGTATAGGGATGAGATTTTTTAGCCTTCATAGGACGCCAATCATTTTGCTAGTCTTCAAACAAACCTGCTATATATGTTCCGTACAGTTTTTTTTTTTTTCTCTTCTTTATTGATTTATGGTTTACAACAATTACAAAGACTGAATAGACATAAGGTTACTTACACGTTTAAACGAAAAGTTACAGTTAAGATCAAAATGCTTTACGCATGTCCGTTGATAACATGACGACCGCGTAACCTTTGTCTGCCTCATGTTTACAGTCTTCAGTGAGACGTATCAGAGTTGTCTCGCAGCTAAAGTGTTTGCGATATCCTGATAGAAAAGGACTGAAGATAGGTTCAAATATCTCACTGAGTTGGCTACATATTAGTTGTTCGAAAATTTTGTCGACTGCATTAGGACCATTATTGGTCTATAGTTGACTTTGTCCAGGCCATCCTCTTTCTTGTAGACCGGGATCCACTCTCCCT
>OX453279.1:5308126-5400626 GCA_949710005.1 Ricordea florida | reverse complement strand
ATCTTGCACTATTCCTAAGTTTTATCAGCTTTGAAATGCTCTTGGTTTGAGGTATGTGCACACTTGCCAGTTGAGAGAGCAGGCAGGCAGGCAGGCATAGGCAGAGTATTCAAGTTCTACTCCAACAGGTGTATATCTGATATGTCATTGAGCAAATACAGTGTGAATAAAATCTTAAAATAATTGCATGTTAAGTTGCTATTATGTAAATATCATGTAACTTATACATGTATAATGTGCAATATAGGAAATGATATGCAGCTGGAGCTTGTAGTGAACACTATTCATAATAAATTCTGTCGTACAAATATGGTTGGTCTTGATGTAATGTAGCCCTGCCTGTTATCGCTCTGAGTGAATGTGCATGTTGGTGAACATGGCCAAGAGGGCAGTGCAGTGGAAGGTGGTTGTATTAATTCCCAGGCTAAATACTTGCCTGTAATCTTAAACCAGTGTGCCATGAGAAAATAAATATTGTGAAGTAGATTTGTTATGGACAATTTGATATTCAAAATACATGTATGACTCATGGAGTGATGCTATATATTAATGTCAAGCTTGACACTGTTATTTTAACTTTAATATCGGATTATATATCTTTTAGGATGCCTAGATTGCCTTATCAACCAATGTATCAGTCTATTAGTCGATTAATACCCTATTGGTTTTCACAGGCGAAGGGGGAATTTCAGCCAGTTAATAGTGCCATACATAGGTAGTAGAAAACTGAAGTTCACGAAAATCGCTTTTGGGTTGAAAATTTGACTAACGATACAGGTACAAAGTAAGATGATTTTATTTAAAAGGGTAAAACTGCCCTCTAATTTAAAACAATACTGTTGAATTTTCAGAAAAATCCTTTTGAATCGGAAGCTAAAAGGGATGCCTCTGCGGTGATGTATATGCATATAAGGGACAAGTCATTATTTTTAGAGTGGGGGGGGGGAGTAGGCCTTGGCGGAATTTGTGCTTCTAAAAGTGGCATATTATGCTACTAGCACTGCTCAAAAGTTTGCCAAATTGTGCTAACATTTTGCCAGAATTTCCAAATTATGCTCTTGATTTCCGAATTCATGCTCACAAAATGACGTAGATTCTGTACATATAGGCGCGAAATAACGACACCAAATTATGGCAGTTGTCCTTGCTTACAAAATCCCCACGTGAAGTCGGATTGGAAACCAGAGTATCAGTCTTCCAAAAGGTTACCCGCTCACGCCGAATTCGCCAAAAGAGGCCTAGTAACTAAGCATGTCAAAACAAAGTCAATACTACTATTACTATTATTAATTGCCCTTCATATGACATTTTTGTTTACTTTCAGTCACAAATCGCCGTCTGGTAAAACGCATGCGTCCCTTTGCGTCTCTGCTTGTTGTCTCTGCGCATGAGCACGTACGCACATCAGCACATGGTAAAAAATGGTGGACTTATCTCAAGCGTCGTCGACCTTGGAAGGAAACACGAATACTATGATTTCGTCTACGCTTAAATCACATGCAAGTGCACACACCGTTTGCAGTAGACCCACACTGAAAGTTTTTGAGCGTTGTTTGAAAGGGTCGCTTCGCGGACTTACGAGAGATCAATTTACGAGCGAACATTTCTGAGTGAACCTATCGAGAACCATGCTACATGTGTATAAACTAGAAATACGACTCTCGCAAAAACCTCGCGAGGCTAGTTTTTGAATAAGTCACAATACTTTTATATTTTATTTTATTTTATATTTTATTTTTTATATCAGCGTTATCCCCATTTTTTAATTTGTTATGCTGTGTTTGGTACATAATAATATACATGAAAAAATTACTCGATTCTGATTGGCTGAGAGCAGTGCAGTTCAAGTGTAACACCAGTGCAAAAAGTGTAATACCAGTGCAAAAAGTGTAACACCAGTGCAAATTACACATCGATTTTCTGGATTATGATATTCTTTATTTTTAAACGAATCGCTTTGAGTTTGTAGCGTTATCAGTTGATCTTCATCAGCCAATCAGTAAATAAAGTGTCAAATCCGCGTCAAATGCTTACTTTCTGTCCGCAATGAGATCTTCCGGTACTTCTTCCAGGCGAATTTTTTCATGTTTATATTATTAATAAGTAATCATACGGCTTTTCTCGTTCAATTTGGAATTAATTTGTACTTGTGAGTTTTTCAAAAAGCTGAAATTGCACTCGCCGAAGCGGCTCGTGCAATTTCAGCTTTTTGAAAAACTCACTCGTGCAAATTAATTCCAAATTGAACTCGAAACCGTATGATTACCTTTACCAATTAGTGACACCTGGTGCAAATTACATGATCAGTATACCGCTCAGCACAGGGCTTAAAAATTGACCTTCATTTAGCTCTTTCACTGCCACTGAGATTGCACAAAAGGGAATAGTAAAATTATTTGTTTTCTTGACGGGGAATACAGAGTCAATGAAGTATCACAATAATATTCAGTTAACACAAATTGAAAATTATTGTAAATCTTTTGAAGGTGAAATATTGAAGAGTTGATATGAATGCTTGTGTTTACCACAGTGTAAAAACCTGGTTTCTTTTTGGAGTTGTATTTTCTTAGTCTCTACTGCTTTGTCTTCTTTGTTGTACATCACTTTTAAACACAATATGTTCTTACACCGAGGATGAGTTGAATGCTCCAATTATTTTTTGTTTATGTTTTTTTCTAATAATTGCATGAGATTCATTGTAAGAAGAATCTTCTGATCAGATATTTTATTGTCTACTGCAGTCATTATTTCATTCCTAGGTAACCACAAATGAGAGCATTATGAATAGTGCATGTTTCAATTTGTGTACTCTCTTCAGTTGCAATGGTACCCCTAGTGGTAGATAGAAAAATTCCTCTTCCCTCAAAAGAGATGCCATGTCAACAGAAGTGTGAGATACAATGTCATTACATAAAAAAATGGGGGTAAAACAGTTGGATTCTACAAAAACTTCGAATAAAGGTTTGGTAATAGTGAGTGCCAACTGTATAGTATGTGGTTGTGCTATTTTTAGGTCATATCATAAAAACAATACAAGTAAGAAAGAGTTATTGAAATCTTAACATGTTGAAAAAGATTGCTCCACTATGATGTACTCCTGTAAGAATATAATGTGAAATCAACATCAATCAGTCACAAGTATATACCATATGAAAGTTTAACTGTGCTGTTACAGAAACAGGCAAAATATCCATACCCAACCAGAGAATAGTATATTATTTTGAATATATGAAAATTTCTATTATAAAAACTGCAGAAGAAAGATTTATGATAAGGATGGTATTTCATCGAAAAAGTCATGGCAGCCAGAGGTATTGAACTTGTAACCAATGACATATAGTAACGAGAAGAACTATCATTATAATTATTATCATTATTATTATTACTATTATTATTATTACTGGTATTGATATTATTATTATTATTGTTATATTTTTTATGTTAAACATAATATATTTTTATGGGGTGGGATGCATGTGCTAATCTTGGTAAAGGTATTGTTACTCTACTACTACAAGCAATACAAAAATCTTCTTAATAGGCTTTCCATCAGAGGTGGCAGTAATAAAAACAGCTCCAAAGAATACCATTTCTTCTTTAATGCTTAGAATCTAGTGCAGTCATTTGTCTAGAAAGTTTGTGTGGAAAATCATTATTAAAAGTATACTTTAGGGCATTTAGGAAACTTGAAACACTTGTTACTACATACAGCACACTTGCAATGAATATATGAGAAAGATTATAAACATTTTGGCATTACAAAATTTATTTTCTTCTTTATGAAGTTCTTTCAATGTAAAAGGTTAACTGTATGTTGTGGTTGTTATTAAAGATTGATATTTGACATCATAAAAATGAAGTAAACAGCAGAAAGTAACAAGGTTACTATGTTATGTCTAACTTTGCAAATTAAGGCTTGAATTAACATTTCATTTGTGGGAAAAGGGCAAGGGTTCTAGACAGCAATATTATCAGGGGGGTCATTGAACTCTAAGGTAAAACTTACCCATTGTGAAAAGGCTATGAAACTTGTTGTCTCTATGCAATATTATTGAAATCTTTCAATCAGAGAATACATACATATATATATATATATATATAGCAAAGAGAAATACTACTCAGAAGTAAGTAATAACATTTGCTTTATTTTCAAATGATGGCATTGATCACTGATAAAATAGCAGAACCAGTACTTTATAGTGACACTGGGTATATATTCTGTTGAAAATTCTAAACACAACTGCTAGATCAAGAAAATTTACAATATTTTCACTGTTTCAATGATATCAGATCACATCGTTATAAATGATTGCTATAACAACTGCAACTCTCTGTGTTGGGAATTTCTTCAAAATGGAAACGCTATCGTTTTATTATGACAAATACCAACTTACATTCTTTTGTAATCTGTTGGTCGTCTTGCGATTCCGTTTTTAGACTAACAGAATTATTTTCCAGAGACATCTTTAATCGTTGAAGTCGTTCCTACTCGGTTTCCCTTCTAAGTCGTTTTGCTAAATTTAGTACGCCAATATATTTCGTTATGTAATCGTTCACTCACGTCCTGTATTTCTATCAATAACACATTCAAATTCAAAACTAACTTGGTTGAATTCCTGGTCCTTTTCCCTGCTGTTTCGTTTGCCTTTTTCTGGAGCGAGCGGTTGTTGTCTTTGCTGCGATTTCTGTTGTTATTCTCCCTGCTGTCGTTTCTCTATCCCTGCTTTGAGTCGTGCTTTCCTTGTGTTGATTTTCACGGTATTCGAACTTACTCGGCGACGATCTCGGGCTAATCTTTCTTGAATATCTCGGAGATCATCTTGCTGGGATGTACTTCCAGGACGAGTGAAATCGGTTTCCACAAAATTTACATTACCTTCAAAAAGGCATCACCGAATTCTCAATGGCGGAAATCCAGCAGTTCTCAAGTGCGCTACTATTGCCAGGTAACCTGGCCTGCGAACGGACACCTTTAAAATATATATATATATATAATTAGTATAATTTTAGAGCTGAACACAGTGTTTCCAGCAATCTGATTGGTTGAGTGTACTCGCCATATGACGTTATATTCGCCGCGCTAGGCGGTGAATATGAAGCAAAACAAAATGGCTGCCAGCAGCCGGTTTGTAAATGTTTCCGACGAGGAAATTCAGAAATTAAAAGTAGTGCAGTCCCGAAAACAACGCAAAATGCAACAAAATATGGTGTTAAACTTTTCAAAGGTATGTCAGCCTCTTCCGTTGGGCTTATTATTTTACTTTGAAACTTTACAAACAGAAACAGTACCGATAACAACGGCTGAAACAGCTAATTAACTGTCGTAACTCTTAATTTACCTTACACAGAATGGTTCGCTTAACAAACCGAATTCGAAACAGAGTTTAAGTGCATGGAGATCAAAGAAATGAACAACTGCCTTTCAAAGTTTTATTTATCAGCAAGACGACAAGACGGAAGCCATTACAAGAAAACAAGTTTGTTGTCAATCAGAGCAGCCCTAGATCGACCCATGTGACATTTATACCGGAAATAAAATGTGTTGAATCCCGATTTCTCTGTTGTTCAGCTCTGAAATTATACTAAAACAATTATTCGCCTCAGGCTCAGTTAATATTGGCGAATATTTACCTCGCCTATGGCTCGGTAAATATTCGCCAATATTAACTGAGCCTGAGGCGAATAATTGTTAAATATATAGTTGTTGCGGGAGAAAAAACACACAAACAAACTACAGGTTTATCCCTACAAGCCTGTTTCGTGGTTGCCCACTCATCAGGGGATATGGTGGGAATGTCCTTTACCATCGTTTATATACAAAGTAGTTAAATTTACATAATAATAGAGATCGTTAAGTTTCAGGTATTGCGTAAGAGGGTTTTGTTTCTGTGGCGGCAAGAAGACACAAGCACATTACGTTTGTTTAGCGTGGATAGTTCGGGTCGGCAGATGATTAGGAATTTTTCTTTGAGGCAGAGGTTACATCTTTTGCTTGAGCTGTTATATGGCGAGTGTGAAGACAGGATCCGCCAGGAAATAAAGTGTTCAATGTTGTTGTCTTTAAGGGTCCATATGTGTTTGCTGAGCTCGGTGGAGTTTCTGTGTTTAGCGTGGCGGAAAGATGCGGTGTGGTTTCTGTATCTTGTTTTGAAGTCGTTTTCCGTAAGTCCGATGTAGGTTTGGGACGTGTTGTTGTCTTTACGCGTAACGGTGGCTTGGTAGATTACCGATGGTTGTAGGCAGTTTCCGTTGAGTGGGCAATTGTTCTTTTGTCGGCAGTTGCATGTCTTTCTTTCTTTAGTGTTAGCGGCGGCAGCATCGTTGGTTTGTGTAGATGTGGTTAAGATGCGTTTATTATGGTTGTCGATTATTTGTTTAGTGTTGTTCATGCAGCTGTAACTGATCTTGATGGTGTTGCGGTTGAAGATTTTACGGAGCTCGTGGTCTTTTGGGAAGTGCTTATCTACTAGAGCGAGGAATTTGTGTCCGATGTTAGTACTTGTGTTCTTGCTGAAAGGGGGGTTGTACCACAGGATGTTACTGCGTTGACGGTTTTTTCGCTTGTTAGGTGTGGTTGGTTCGTAGTGTAGGGTGTAGCTGTATCCGCTTTCGTCGAGTGCTTTCTGGTATGAGGGGGCGGCTTGGTCAAAGGATGCTTTGTCGGATGATAGGGATGATAGTCGTTTGTTGATGCCAGCGGGAATGTTCTTTGTAGTGATTGGCGGGTGGTTGCTCTCGCGGTGGACGTACTGCAGTGTCGTATTTGGCTTTGTGAAGGGCTTATAGGTGTTTTGGTTGAGGTTGAATGTGACATCCAGGAAGTTAATTATCTGCTTGTTAGCTTCTATAGTAATGCGTAGTCCGTTATTTTTAAAGACACGGCATATTTCTTTCTTGATGTTTTCTGTGTCTCTAGGTGTGTTGTTAGTGGTCGCCAGTCCGTCGTCTCGGTAAAGTCCTACGTTAATATTAAGGTGTTGCAGCTGGGATAGGAGAAAACTTCCTACAAGCTCGCATGTTTCCGCGCCGTCGTAGCTGCCCATAGTGACGTCAAATGCTGCGTTGCCTTTCTTTTGCCAGGGTTGTTTCTTGTGGATTAGGATGGAACTTTTAGCATGGATTATGATGTTTCTTTCGTGTGTGGTGATGTTGTCGTGGGCTGAGGCGAAGTCGAGTGCTTTGTTAAGGAGGTCTTGGCTGATTGACGGGTAGAATTCTTCAATGTCGAAGCAGATAAAGTTGAGGTGGTGTTTGTCTTTGATGGCGACTCATCGAGAAAACAGAACAGTTCCTTCGCAGAATGCGCTGGAAAGCCCACTTTTTCCTCAACCCCGACACAACTACGACCTCCAAGGAAAACTATGGCTTCAAATCCACGAAGAACCCTCCGCCGATCGAAGAACTAAAAGATTTCGAAGACGACTTGCTAAAGATGATACAGACAGTAAAGTTCAAGCAAGTAAATAACCCCTTCCTCAACAAGCTAAAAGAAGACGCAGAACTTATCAGAAACGAACCCAAACTACTAATTGCCGCCGACAAAACTACGAACTTCTACAAACTAGAACCATCAACATACAACAATCTACTAGAAAAGAACATAACAAAATCATACATGAAAGCACAACCCGAGACCACACGCGCCATCCATAAAGAAAACAAAGAAATCGCTACGAAGCTGGGCATCGACGACAGAGTGGACGCTACAGCCGAAATAGACGCCTTCATAACACTTAAAGACCACAAGCCTAACTTCGCTAACAAACCAACCTGCAGACTAATCAACCCAACGAAATCCGAAATAGGCAAAGTCAGCAAAAGGATTCTCGATCGTATCAACAGTAACATCGCAAGAAAATGCAACTTTAATCAATGGAAAAACACTGCATCTGTAATCGACTGGTTTAAAGCCATCAAAGACAAACACCACCTCAACTTCATCTGCTTCGACATTGAAGAATTCTACCCGTCAATCAGCCAAGACCTCCTTAACAAAGCACTCGACTTCGCCTCAGCCCACGACAACATCACCACACACGAAAGAAACATCATAATCCATGCTAAAAGTTCCATCCTAATCCACAAGAAACAACCCTGGCAAAAGAAAGGCAACGCAGCATTTGACGTCACTATGGGCAGCTACGACGGCGCGGAAACATGCGAGCTTGTAGGAAGTTTTCTCCTATCCCAGCTGCAACACCTTAATATTAACGTAGGACTTTACCGAGACGACGGACTGGCGACCACTAACAACACACCTAGAGACACAGAAAACATCAAGAAAGAAATATGCCGTGTCTTTAAAAATAACGGACTACGCATTACTATAGAAGCTAACAAGCAGATAATTAACTTCCTGGATGTCACATTCAACCTCAACCAAAACACCTATAAGCCCTTCACAAAGCCAAATACGACACTGCAGTACGTCCACCGCGAGAGCAACCACCCGCCAATCACTACAAAGAACATTCCCGCTGGCATCAACAAACGACTATCATCCCTATCATCCGACAAAGCATCCTTTGACCAAGCCGCCCCCTCATACCAGAAAGCACTCGACGAAAGCGGATACAGCTACACCCTACACTACGAACCAACCACACCTAACAAGCGAAAAAACCGTCAACGCAGTAACATCCTGTGGTACAACCCTCCTTTCAGCAAGAACACAAGTACTAACATCGGACACAAATTCCTCGCTCTAGTAGATAAGCACTTCCCAAAAGACCACGAGCTCCGTAAAATCTTCAACCGCAACACCATCAAGATCAGTTACAGCTGCATGAACAACACTAAACAAATAATCGACAACCATAATAAACGCATCTTAACCACATCTACACAAACCAACGATGCTGCCGCCGCTAACACTAAAGAAAGAAAGACATGCAACTGCCGACAAAAGAACAATTGCCCACTCAACGGAAACTGCCTACAACCATCGGTAATCTACCAAGCCACCGTTACGCGTAAAGACAACAACACGTCCCAAACCTACATCGGACTTACGGAAAACGACTTCAAAACAAGATACAGAAACCACACCGCATCTTTCCGCCACGCTAAACACAGAAACTCCACCGAGCTCAGCAAACACATATGGACCCTTAAAGACAACAACATTGAACACTTTATTTCCTGGCGGATCCTGTCTTCACACTCGCCATATAACAGCTCAAGCAAAAGATGTAACCTCTGCCTCAAAGAAAAATTCCTAATCATCTGCCGACCCGAACTATCCACGCTAAACAAACGTAATGAGCTTGTGTCTTCTTCCCGCCACAGAAACAAAACCCTCTTACGCAATACCTGAAACTTAACGATCTCTATTATTATGTAAATTTAACTACTTTGTATATAAACGATGGTAAAGGACATTCCCACCATATCCCCTGATGAGTGGGCAACCACGAAACAGGCTTGTAGGGATAAACCTGTAGTTTGTTTGTGTGTTTTTTCTCCCGCAACAACTATATATATATATACATATATAAAAACTCTCGGCTCGATTTACTCGGGCTTGCGAGCCACGTGGTCTGACCGGAACCGACACGATTAGTAACCTCGCTACGCTCGGCCTTCGGCCTCGCTTCGCGAGGAAAAAATAAAACGGACAGTGGGCAATATACAACACTATGCTAGAGCTATGAAACAATGGATAAAAGACAACTAAGACTTCACCATGTCGATTTCCTGGCATTTACAGCTCGATATGCCAGGAAAGACGCCGAAGTTCACGCAGATATCGATATGGGATGGGTACAAAACGAAGACCGAAGACCTAAGACCCAAAAACGAAGACCCCTTCAAAATCGTCTTGAAAGCAAAAACTTTCAATGTTTGCTGACGCGTATTCTTGATGCTCTTAGTGTTTTTTTTGTGTGCCCAAATCACGGAGCGTTACTACATAAGGAGGCTAAATTGTTCTGCCTCTCAGGCACAACTTCAAATGAGACGATCTTATTGTTTTGGGAACTAAAATCATCTGGCTTTTGGTGTGGTGTGATCCAAACATGTCTCATTACATGTCTCAACAAATTCGTAGCATGGTACCAGTTTGAATACAGTTAAGAAGAATTTATAATATTTTTATTACATGGGCTACGAATTTAATCTTGGCATATTAGATTGTAGGTGAACCAGGTAAGCACGCTCTTTTCAAACGTGGCATGTTATTGCATTCTCGTCAAACAGGAAAAAAAAAAAAAACAAATCCAACTTGAAGCGGCAAAAATCAAAACTACAAGTTGCGCTTTCTCATTTGACATTATATGCTACGTTATATGCTTGACTAAAACTTGAGCAATATGTACGTGGATAACGACTGTAGAAAACAAATTGACTAAGGGCCGTAGACTCCAGAATAAGACGAGACAAGTTTAAAGCGCCGAAGGCGTGAGCCGCTAGGGGGGTCTGGAGACATGCCCGCCAGGAAAATTTTGAATTCTAGAGGCTCAGAAATGCTCTTTTAAACATTTTCAATGGCATTTTTTAATTTTTTTTGTGGGGATCATTGTCTCATTTAAACGCTTTTTAAAAGTGCTTCGTCTTTCCTCATGCTAGCTACGGCCTTGTTACTTCTTATTTCTTTACTTGCAACGCAAAAACGGAGAATTTTATACATATTTCTTGTAACGAATTAAATCTATTTTTAGTCTAGAAAATGAGACATGTTTGGATCACACCACACCAAAGGCCAGATGATTTTAGTTCCCAACCAATAAGATCGTCTCACTTGAAGTTGTGCCTGAGAGGCAGAACAATTTAGCCTCCTTATGTAGTAACGCTCCGTGATTTGGGCACACAAAAAAAACATTAAGAGCATCAAGAATACGCGTCAGCAAACGTTGAAAGTTTTTGCTTTCAAGACGATTTTGAAGGGGTCTTCGTTTTGTACATTTGGCAGGGTTATGTACAAAACGAAGACCCCGGTCGACTTCGTTGATAACCGCAAATCTTAGTGCTCCTTGTTTCTGCTTCGGTCGAGAATCATGTGTGAGCCTTTAGGAAGTGATTTCAAGACGATTTTGAAGGGGTCTTCGTTTTGTACATTTGACAGGGTTATGTACAAAACGAAGACCCCGGTCAAATTCGCTGAAAACCGCATATTGTTGTTCCTTGTCTCGAGGATCATGTTTGAACCTTTTTCAAGCGATTTCAAGACGATTTTGAAGGGGTCTTCGTTTTTGGGTCTTAGGTCTTTGGTCTTCGTTTTGTGTACAAAACGAAGACCGAAGACCTAAGACCCAAAAACGAGTTAGCGTAGCTAAAACACACATTGCAAGAACATATATATATATACCACCTAAATTTAATTTATTTATGTACAAAATACACCATATTAACAAACTTTTATGAATCTGTGCTCCAAAAAGTGCTAAACTTTGCTTATTATGCCGTGGCGGTGCTCGTTTAAAAAAATATGCGGAGTGTGCCAAAACTTATGCTAGCACAATCCGCCAAGGACTGGGAGGGCTGTTGCAAATAGCGGGTGGGTCACCAAGTCTTATACATGGCCAGCAAAAATTCTCTTTCACTTATATATTCTGGAAGAGGACAGAGGCAGGAGGCAGTTGGGAGAGGGGGGTGGGGGGTTCCGGAAAAATCGTGCCTACTTAGAAGGCGGGTTAAGGAAAGACCAAACATGCATGGGATACTTTCCCTGTTGTACCAGCCCCCCCTCCCTCCCCCTTCTCCCACTACCCAATAATAATAAAGATATTTTAACAGGGAGCCCACATCACAAAAAGGTGGTTTTCAGTGGGGCCCTGCTTAAAATAAATAACAAATACGATAAAATGATTTAAAAAGTGAAAGTTAAAAATAGAAGATGTAAAAAGTTAAATTTAAAAATGAATATAAGAAATTAAAAAAAAAAGGTATTAAATACTTCTGATAAGTCTTTTAAAAGTTAAAATGTCAAAAGTGCTTTTTGCTTTGTCGGGTAAAATGTTCCATTCGTGAGCAGCTTGATTAATAAATCGGTTTTGGCCCCAGGAGCGACATGACTTGAGTCTACAAATGTCATTTCTTCCACGAGTATTATAATTATGAATGTCTTTAAGGCTATAAAGATTAAAATCCCAGTCAATCAAGCCATTCAAGGCCTTAAAAAACAATATTAATCTATGAAGTCTTCTTCTTTCCATTAAATTATCCCAGCCAAGCTGATGGAGCGCCTCAGTAGCAGATGAATGCCTTGGCATATCGAGTACGAATTTGGCAGCTAAATTTTGCAGAACTTGGACTTTCTTCATAAGAGTCAAATTAGCTTTGTCTCCCCATGTGACATCCGCATAGTCTAACAGAGGTATTATAGTTGATTTAACCAAAAGTTAAATAATGAACAGCATCCAAAGTGACACCAACCTTGTTGCCAGGGTCTCTCTTCTTCCCTACCCTCAGTGAGAAGGTCAGGAAGAAGAGAGACACTGGCAACGAGGTTGAAGTAACGTTTGGTGACCTCAAGTGACTGATCTGATTACCAGTGGAGTTGCTGTGTAAGGTTTGGTGCGTTGTTGTTTCGTGCACAACACGGTCCAGCAGAACGCGGAATTATAGTTTAGAAACAGACCTCGGTGTATTCAAGTTGTCAGAGATGTCCAAGTCTAAAGTAGCCGTGGTAGGGGCTCTCATTTATAACTTTAAAAGCATAATATGTTTGCGGTGGAATTCGTTTTCATCAACCCAAACAGCGTGTAACTGTGTCACTTGTATGGTGGCGGAACAATGAGTTCCGCGGAGAGAAAATGGCGTCGATCGAGTTACACACTTCGGCTGTGATGCCATCCCTCCCCTAATCCGAAAAAAGTCCCAACACACAAACCTGTCGCTCATTGTTCATGAACTCACAACTTCTCACAATACCTAACAAAACACAGAATGCATCGGCGAACAGTATTTGCACTCAATATGACAAGAATCGAGTAGAGGTTGGATGCAAATGAATGGACTTTAAGTTTGGGTACGAATCAGCCGAATTTGGGTACGAATCGTCTGAATTTGGGTACGAATAGTCTGAATTTGGGTACGAATCGTCTGAATTTGGGTATGAATAGTATGAATTTGGGTACGAATAGTATGAATTTGGGTACGAATAGTCTGAATTTGGGTACGAATAGTCTGAATTTGGGTACGAATCGTCTGACTTTGGGTACGAATCGTCTGAATTTGGGTACGAATAGTCTGAATTTGGGTACGAATAGTCTGAATTTGGGTACGAATAGTCTGAATTTGGGTACGAATAGTATGAATTTGGGTACGAATAGTCTGAATTTGGGTACGAATAGTCTGAATTTGGGTACGAATAGTCTGAATTTGGGTACGAATCGTCTGAATTTGGGTACGAATAGTCTGAATTTGGGTACGAATAGTCTGAATTTGGGTACGAATAGTCTGAATTTGGGTACGGATAGTCTGACTTTGGTGCACGGATAATCTGAATTTGGGTACAAATAGTCTGAATTTGGGTACGAATAGTATGAATTTGGGTTGGCTCGAATCTACTGGATACCATTTAAATGTGTCAGTTCACGATTATATGGCTTGTTCCCAGAGCTCTCAAGTTGATTTGCTGGTAAAGAGTGAGTTTTTATTTTAGACGGCATAGCGGTCGTCTTTGACGTCGCAGCTGTCACCTCTAGGGGGGGTCTGGGGGACATGCACCCCAGAAAATTTTGAAAAATTGAATTAGCTAAGACGCGTTATCCTTTATTCATTGTCGATTAATCTTTGGAAGTCCTTATCCACTTCTCGTGTTTTCGTCAGCTCATTCAGCCACTGTTCTCGCCACTGTTTATACTCCTCGTTTCTCGGAGCTGGGAGCTTCCATATCCCGATTCCTTTAGTATTCCTGCACGATCCGCACCCAACTACGGCACAATTGTCGCCTGGCATTATGTTTACACAAGCAGCTAGTTTGATAACGATTTAAACTATTTAAAAAGAAAGAAAACCTCGATATTTCCGTGAAACAACAACTTCATGTGATCTGCGACACCACTTTAGGTATTGCACGGTTATTATCACGTGATCTTTATAAAATCGAACAATAACCTATCCCTTTGAAGTTTGCCGGATTTCCTAACCAGTCTCCCTCCACTAACTATGTTCTGAGCGGAAATGTGACCCTTAAAAATGACTATTTAGGTCCTAGATTTTCATTTAATTGGTCTAATATCAACTCTCTTCAACTCAAATAACAACAATTTCATGTTATAATACTGAAACAATCTGCATATGCAAAGGTCACTGGTGGAAATCGTGGCATTGGACTTGCCATTGCAAAGAGACTGTGCAAAGAATTTGATGGCACTGTAGTGTTCACAGGTAAAATTCAACATCTATTTCCCCTGTCCTCTTTAATAAATCCCTGCCCTCCATCACTGTTCTGTGTTTATCCTCTTTTCAACCCATTGAAGTCTATTAATCTGTTAAAATAAACAGTCTCCTCTATTCTGGTTAATAATGATAATCATTATTCCTTAATTTAAGTGCCAATGTATTTTGAACTGCTGTACTTATAATTGCAGGGGTCACTGTAAATAGAGAAACAAACATCTTAAGTTGGGTATAAACTGTGGTAAGAATCCCAGCTGGTGGGAGCTGCATGTAGGTGGACCAGTTGGCTAGTTCTAAGCATGGTTGAGGATTTGAAACTCGGAATGACTGACAGTCATACAAATCTAACTAGTGGCCAGGACTGGACTTCTTAGATTTCAGGTCTTTACCCTAACCACCCAGCCATGCTCTCTTCTCATCTTTCTCTTCTTGCATTGTATGTTAAGTGTTTACTGTAAATTAATGCTGTTACATCGTACATCTCAGTTAACATATTATTTTAATTTGTTTTTGTTGTTTTCAGCTCGCAGTGCACAGAAAGGGGCAGAAGTATGTGAACAATTGCAAAAGGAATTAGGAGCAACAGCGGTGGAATTCCATCCATTGGATGTCATATCAAAAGAAAGCATTCAGTCTTTCCATGATTATCTAAAAGAAACATTTGGTGGTGTGGATATTCTTGTCAACAATGCTGGTATTTTTATCAAGGTACTGTGGCAACGATAATTATCACCTAGCTAAAGCCTCCAAAGCAATTAACTATTGTGTGGATGAAAAAAGGATTGACCCAAATTGGCTTAATTTTTGTATGGAGTTCCTAATTTCACAGGAGATTAGTGTCTTGTATTTATTTTTCGTTTTAGTGTTCCATTTCTGAGAAATAGGGCATGCAAATAGCCCAATGTTTTGCTCTACTCAGCCATGTGACAGGGTAATGCAATGAACAAATGGCCATCTGGTGCTGGGGAAATCATTGATTTTGGCATATATATGTACCTTATCTCCCTGAAGTGGAACACAAAAACAGAAGTCAAAATGTAGGTTTTAGGTTTCATATTAAAATTTGCCAGAGCCCATGCAATATTTAAGCTCATTTAAACCATAATTTATGTGAGTCTTTACAGTTGTATGTTGATCCCATCAGTAATAAACTATGTTTCCTGTTGGCTGCAGAAACCAGAAGTGTCATACATTGAAAAAGCAAAATCCACTGTTCAGACCAATTTTTTTGGTGTTTTGAATGTGAGCAACAGCTTGTTTCCTCTTCTCTGTCCTCATGCTAGGTATGGCTTTGTCAAGCATTTCTTCTATAACCTTAACTGTTAATGCATTTCCTCTTACTCCCTTTTTAGGCAAGCCAAAAAAGGCAATGGGAAGATTTCAGTATGTGAATATTCAATGTGGTGTTATGTACATGCCCAGTGTGGAAAGTTCCATGATCTTAAAGCTTATTTAAGTGTGGTGGGAGAGGTAGACTATGAGCCCCCTTTCTTTACTATTAGCCTGCTAATCATAACTATAACAAAATTCTCAAATCTGATTGGCTATCAACTGCCCCGATTTCAGCCATAATAGGACAGTTTAAATAGGCCAATACGTGTCATGCCTGAGTTATTGGATAGTACGTGCAATCACGCGCGTGCTTAAATGGCTTTTTTTGTCACTGCTAGCATAAAAAATCTTGGAATTTCATGATGTGTTAAAAAGAAGTTTATATATCACAAATTTTGTTAAAGTTATGATTAATGAGTAATAAGACTTTGTGTCGTCCAATTCGGTCTGTAATCATTATACTCGTGATTAAACAAATCGGACTCCCGCTATGCGGTCGTCCGATTTTGTTAATCACTTGTATGATTACAGACCGAATTGGACTCCACTCAGTCCTATTACCAAATTACAAATAACTTTTCAGGTTTTTTTTTCAGTCAGAAATTGGAGAAGTTGCACAATAAGAACCACATACTCTCACTTCTCTGCGTAAAATGTTTAGTCTTTAATTGTCCCACACATAAATGTCATGTTGCCATGACAACATAATAAATCACTTCTTCATATTTCGTTGGTGTTGATCTGATAAGTAGAACATTCCATGGCAGCTTGGTGGTGCAAGTTTCTTGTCTCATATGGAAAAACAACTGAAGAAATTTCATATCTCTGTATGTCCACATAATATCCTCTATTTATTACAGGGTTGTTAACATGGCAAGTAGATTGGCGTTACCACTGTCCAACGTCCTCGGTGCATCCCTTCAAGCACGCTTCACTGCTCCTGATTTGACAGCTGCAGATATCGCTACTCTCATGGAAGAATACATGAGGTACAATGTCTGCTCTAGTCGATGGAAATTCTTTCACTTCACTGGGGTGGGGGTACTCTAGACTACCCCAGTTTCCCTACTTAAGATTAGAATCTTCTTAACAACTTGATCAGTTCCCTGGAAAGTTATACACTATCCCAGATTTCACAGTGACCCATCTGTGTATTAAGCCCATGTGTGAAAGTACAAAACAGTATAGCTGTACACCATTAATGAAAATGACTTGGTTACTTTGGAGCACCAGGGATAAGATTCTGCTTTTGAGACACGGTTGCAGCTGTAAAAACTATTGGAAAACATCCTCTTTTAGCCTGCAAATGCAGATGTTCCTCTGCTACTCTGTTCTCTCCACCCAGATGAGTACTGGAAGAGTACATGCAGTCTGCGTTTGCAGGCTATTTCTTTTGATTCTTGTAAAAAAAGTTGCTCAGAAGTTACAAACTAGGAAAATCAGCTCTATAAGCATTTTGTTTTGTTTCATTGCTCCTTTTTTACGGGATGAGGAGGGCAATCCCTAACAGGCAATAAAGGCCCATCTTGTTTAGACAGGTTGGCTATTGGAACTCACGATTCTCCTAATGTTGCCAGCCAGGGAACCAGCAATATAATATAAAGGCTAAATGTATTACATATAATTAGGCAACTTTTAAATTTTGGAGCCTTTTGATATCAATTATGTATTAATTCTTACCTAATTGTATGTTGTATTGTCAGGGATCTTGAGCAAGGCAAAGACCAAGAAAATGGCTGGCCTGATCAAAATATGTATGGTCCAGGTACTATTAATTAATTACGATTAGTCTACATATACTTTGATCTCATAACCATCACAGGAAAAAAGAACAGATTCCAATGATGGGATTTTTTTTGGTATTTAAAAGAATACCCGCAAGAAATCCCAAATTTGGAAGAGCAAGACTGGTTCCAACCAGGAAACTTGGCTGGGAATTCCCTGGTTGGCACACACTTGTCTCACTTTACCAAATTTGGAAATTTTGTGGGTGTAATAAATATCTGAATAAACATCCCGTAATTTTTTCCTTTGCGCATTGCATTCCAATTTAAATGAAAAGGGAAAGTCATAGGCACATTGCAACCAGGCGGATGATCAGACCTGCATGTAGTTTGATGCTACATACTTTGGTTTAAAATAGTGAATGTAAATTTTCTGTACAATTTATGAACCAATTACAATCATTATTTGAAACCAGTTACATTTATTATAATTGAAACCCATTGTAGCATCAACCTGCATCTAATAAATACATGCAGTACCATTTTCATTCTTGGAAGTAGTTAGAAGCAATCATTAGTTATGTACCACAACTTATAGTCTTGTATAAACAAATTTATTTCAGAATACAGGTTGTCAAAGGCAGCAGTCATAGCTCTGACAAAGACACAAGCATGTGATATGAAAAAGGATTCCAGGGAGGGAATATTGATCAATTCTGTAAGGACAATGAATTAATCAAACAATTAATTTGTTTCCTGAAATAATATTGGTACTGGTTATTAACTCCTTATGCAGTAACTTAGTTTTGCCTAAACTTGTTGTTGTATACTGTAGGTCTGTCCAGGCTGGTGTAGGACCGACCTGGGAGGACCACAGGGAGAAAGAACACCAGAACAAGGTAAAATCTGCCTTTAAATGTTTGTAGTATATGATAATGATTCTGAACATGTGAGAACCCAGATAGGAAGGACAAATGTTATTTTATTCAAATTAATTACTTTTTCTGTCTGCTTAATGGCTCTGTTACCTCTACGATCTAAGTAGCAATTCATTTTAGTTTATAGTGCCATACACTTTATTTTTTTCATCACCCCTTCCCTCCATTTCCAAGTCATTTGTGGTATGGGTATGGTGAATATTTAACAATTATTTGCCAAAGGCGAAAAGAAAAAGTATTGTACAACACGAAAAAATTCTATTTCATCAAAAGCGCGCAAACAAATGGCAGCCATTTTGTTCGTCGAGGTGATTATCGGCTGATAATCCGAGATAGCGAACCAATCAGAGCGTGCAGTTTTGTATAATCACCTGAGTATTTATACTAATTTATATTAATTACTTTGCAACTGCTTAAGTTGTTCAGACACATTACTTCAATGATCTTTCACTTATTAGATCTTTCTTTTGCAGTTCACATAATTATATGAAATTTTCATATATTCACATTCATATGGCCACATATTTTTGGACCGCAAAGGCAATAATCCTAGTGATTTTGTAAGATGGGTTTGAATTCTTAGCTTTGCTTAATTTCTAACATCAGAATTAAATTAATTCGACAAATTACTAAAATAGTATTATATTTTGAATAGAATAATAATAATAATGATAACAATAATAGTAATGATGATTGAAATGCTATATTATTATAATTCAAATAATAATACATGTAATACTTTTGATAATGATTTGTTGTTATCATTAGTTATTATTATTAATAAATATTTAATACATTTTCATTTCCACCCTGTCATGTTATCATAGCCTCTTTCAATTAATGTTTGATTTCATATCAAAAATCCTGATTTTAACTGATTTGTAAGTTGACACAACAGTTATCCTTTATATTACTCCCAAAAGGCTAACAGTCGTTTACGGTTCATAGCTTACTGCAGTATGCTGTTTATCTCAGGTGCAGACACTCCAGTTTACTGTGCACTCCTTCCTAAAGGAACAACAAGCCCCAATGGAGAATTTGTCTTTGACAGAACAATTCAGCCTTGGCCATAGAATGTGAAAAGTCAGGTTTTTGGAATGATTTCCGCACAGGTCCCTACTTCATTATGCATGCTGAAGCTGTCTTGTTTGGTGTAATGCATGTGCTAATATTGTGTTCGAAGAACGAAATAATATAGTTACAGAATGCATAATGAAGTAGGGACCTGTGCAGAAATCTTACCATGGCAGGTTTTTTTACAATTAGTAACACAAACCCGAGCAGAAACACAAGACAGTCCACATACATCTATGGCATGCCCATTGTAGCAAAATTGCTTTCTGATACAATGGGATGAAATGAAACAAAAATTGTTTCAAAATGTAATGGGATTTTTAATCTTCGAAATGAAATTGGATATACCATTGCCATGGTTCATAATTAGTTTTGGAAATGAAATTGGATATACCGGTCACCACTTTTCAAAAGGAAATTGGATACTCACTGCCATGAGGATATACAACATGGGGAGGAGTCAAGTGAATCATGGGCTCCTGCTGAAATCCAATACCATCAAAACAGTCTGTTTTCCCACTTTCCACTCCTCATCATTTTTCTGTCCCTTACCGAGTCTTCATGTACCTTCACTTTCTCCAGGTAATAGCTTCTGTTATCCTGTCTGAACTTTACATCCGATTTCATTTGGAAGTTATCCCATTACATTTTGGAATGAAGTTTCGTTTCAAAATCATTTCATCCTATTGTATCAAAAAGCAATTTTGCTACAGTTGGTGCGCAATAGACCTTGTGTTTATGTCTAGCCAGCTTTATTGCACAAAAGGTTGTCTGCATGCACAAGCATCCATTTTCAAAGCAAGGATTTAAACGCAGCCATAATATTATTGGCAAGTGTATTTATCAAAGGCTTGTTTATAATCTGTTAAAACAGGAAAAAATCTCCAAGATATCTATCAGGTCAAAACAAAAACTGATTACTGCTCCCATACTTTTTCATGATGTTGCAGAAACTAACTCACTTTGTTGAGTGTCATACAAAACTGCTCTGGGGTGGGGTGGGTACTACTGTAAGTGGGTCAGGTTGGTATGTGCTGCAAGAACGGTCTAGTTTTCAAGCAGCTTTATAGTCTGGGATCACAGAATATAGAAATCAGAGAGATTGGGTCTAGAATAGGGTCTCCTTCTCCAAGAAACTGATCAATTGGTTGAAAGTTCTAGTTTAAATGTAACCAATAGATTTAAATTTACTGTAACTCAATTTAAGTATAGGGTAGCAAAATTCAGCTGAACTAGATCTTGTATAGGCTAAGGGTTTGCTGAGGAGGAAAGCACATCAAAGGACTCTTAAAGTACCAGCAGTTTGTTTTATTTCCATTTATTTGTTTGCTGCATCAGACAAACATGATGTCAACCTATTTATTGACAATGGTCGCATGATTAGCTACTGATTAGAATGTGGTTATGTTTATGTATCTTGCTCATCGATTCAAATCTAGATCAGTTGCACTGATGTCCATTTGCAATCATCTACAGGTACAAAACAGCAGCAGACTGTAAGGCAAATTAAGCAATTCACACATGGTTTTACCACTTCTGCACTTTCCTGTCGCGAATGAACTCTCCATGTGGTGCTCCTGCATTTGGTGGTAGTAAAGCCAGATAAACTGGTGTGTCAGCTCCTGAGAAGCAAAAACAAAATTTATATTTATATAATATTTAAGAAATAGAAAACATGTACCGTGTTTCTATCGAGTTATAGAAACACGACTGGAAGTTTGGGAGAACGAGAAATGCTGGGGGAACACGAGCCGCAGGCGAGTGTTTCCACAGCTTTTTCGAGTTCTCCCAAACTTTCACGAGTGTTTCTATAACTCGATAGAAACACGAAGAACATGTTTTCTATTTCTTTTAGAAAACACCGCGACGAAAAAAAGAAAAGCAACTTGTTAACTTTGAATATCAAAATGTAAATTCTCTTTGCTCGCGTCATCATTACGTCAACAGCTCGCGCTAGTTCTGTGTTTCTATCGAGTTATAGAAACACGATTTCTAACCAATCAGCGCGCGTACTTTCTTGAGACTGTTTTCTAAATATTAATGAAGCGTGAGGGCCATGCTGGGAGAAAATTGGCCAGAGGTCTTGACAGTATGCACTGAGCTTGGGTAATTTATTGTAACACGACTGGAAAATGCATTTAGATTTTAGGTATTGAAAGCAATGTGAGCCCAAAGATTTGCTGAAGGTGCTTATATTCTTTAAGATTAAAAAAGGGTATTGAAGGGGATTCTATCTTTCTAGCTATCCATTGATTGTTGACCAAAAAGGTGCATACTTTTTGCCAGCTTGATTTGAAAGATGAAAATACAACTTTGGATTATGTGGGATTTTTTGAGACATTACCCGGTGATTATGACAATTATTAATTTATACCACAAAGTTTCTACGTTAATATTCAAGAGCACCTTATGAGATGAATTAATTAATTACCATAAAATTTAAAGGTTGGTCACACCACCAGGTTCTACACGTACGTCCCCTACTCTTTTCGAACAGTGTTGTGGGATCTTTTGAGGTCACACTAGATTGTGCTGTGAGACAGGACCTGTATTCTTATCCGAGAAGACTAGAATGTGTAACCATTTGCAGATGTCTTAACAAAGGCAGCACATCCCCCTCAGTTATTTTTAAGATCTTGAGTGTTTGGCCGGCCAAGGCTTGAACTCACAACCTCCCGCTCGACAGGCTGGCGCTCTACCAACTGAACTAACCCGGGCCAATACTGGTAAAATGTTGGCCCCAAATCAAGGAACCTGATTGGTTGATTTTAGCTATTGGCCCTCTAAGCTGTCTTGGTTGTGTAATAAAATGCATTATTGATCAAGGCCTCTTGACCAAACAATTTTAGTCAACAAAGGATTTATTTTACAGCTATTTTGTTTTGTCCCATATGGAAACATATTTTATCACACTGACATCATTATAAAGCAGTAAATGTTGGGTCCTTCTCCAGGTACCGGCACAGATGACGTACGTAAAACAAGGCCAGACAATAAAAAACATGTCACTGAATAATTTACACACAATGGTGAAACAATGTGCTACGTCATCTGTGCCGGTACCTGGAGCAGGAACCTAAATGTCTTCTCAAAATCAAATTCAGTTTTGTATTGCAATACAATCATGATTAAAACATGAGCTGGTAATTGAGATGACCAATGCTCATTGAAGTCTAATCAAAATTAAGAGCACCAAGTTTGCAATACTTAAGAAATAGAAAATATGTTCTTCGTGTTTCTATCGAGTTTTAGTATAAATCTACTAGCATTCTATCACAAATGCCGCGCTCTGATTGGCTACGCTACTCACTATCTATTCTGTGATAGATAGCGAGTAGCGTAATGGCGGCCGCTTGTTCACGTTTTCGAAGTGTCCATAAAGAAGATTTAGACAGTTTACTGGTCGAGGCTGTTCCAGAAAAGACAAAGTTTTGAATGACTAGTAGATTTATACTAAAACAATTAGATTATTCGCTCTCGATTTCTATGCGTGATAGTTGACTCGGGCTGCGCCCTCGTCAACTATCGCGCGATAGAAATCTCGAGCTCATAATCTAATTGTTTAATAGAAACACGAATTCTAACCAATCAGCGCGAGTATTTTCTTAGGACTGTTTTCTAAAATCTCTTAATACTCACCCTCATCTGGGGTCTTAGGTGCCTTGAGCCCTGCCATGTCTGTACGAACCCAGCCAGGGCAACACTGACAGAAAAACAACATACAATTAGTTTTGGCAACCACAGATGATCATCCCAGCACTAACAAACTTTTGGAGTTTATAGTTATGGTTATATATAGTTACATACTGTAGGTTATGATGAGTTAATTATTATTATGCCAAGGCATAATAATTATTAGAATAATAATAATTAGTTGTTAACACAGGCCTAATTTTTTTTTTTTTAAATAATTACTTAACGGATGAGTAGACTCTTCTAGTTAACTGGTCTCACTCCCACAGCTGATCAGTGCTAAATTTCTCCTTTCAATAGCATAATATTACAATGCAAAGCAAATAGAGACAGTTATAACTACTAAGTTACCAGTTATTGAATTGATCACTCTCTCCAAATTCTCCAATGCAACATAAATAAAATTGTAAAGCACTCCCTGAAGAGAATGGCTACTTAGATTGAGCCACTAAGGGTGCCAGTATTGCAGTTGCATTATGTGGGTACTGATGGTTTAAACACTTTTGGTAATGATACTACACAGACAGAAAACAAATTTTGCTTTATATCAAATTTGGATGAGGTATTCGAAAGGTTGCATTGTGCTGAAATCCAGTACAGAAGTCTCAATTGAAATTGCTGCTAAGTAGAGATACAGTTAACATTGCTTCTGTTAAACTTACGGTAATAATATTATTGAATATCATGCATTAAGAACAAGATGAACCCAGTAGAAGTACACACCAAGTTACATGATTGGGCTATAAAGAAAAAAAAAACACAACTTAATCACTTACAGCATTAAGAAGAATGTCTTCACGAGGGTCTTTGCTGAAGCTCCTTGCTTGAATCTTACTGAGTGCTGTAAGTCCTATCTTTGAGGTACCATATGCTATCGAACATCAATTATTATCACAAAAAAGAATGAAGAGAACAAAAGATAATTGGTCAATTAAACTTTTTTCAAGAAAGCTTTATTAATGATATCTCAAATCTATTTTGCAACAATAACTGAAGTGAGTAATCTGACAATTATTGATGGGTATGTAGTGGACGTTGTAACCAATGCACAAGCCATTGCCTCCTGCCTGAGGTTGCTCTTTTTCTAAAATACTATAGGCACAAACAGCCTGGCAGAAGTTCAGGAAATGATCTATAGCAATAAAATTTACCTTTGGAGTTTATTTTGTACTCTACTATGTCCATTTTATAATTTGTAAAGTGCCATTGCAGCATGTTTAGTGCATTTGAATTAATTCATGTTTGTCTAGTGCAACACGTAAGAAGAGAAAACTGATTTTTGTGTTCTTTTGGTATTTTTAGGGTAATGTTATTTTTCTTATTATTTGTAGCTAACTTTACAACAAAGGCAAAAGTATATTTTAGATGTATGTCAGTTGATAAGCTGAGTGGCTTGATTGCATATATCGAATTTCTTACCAGTATTAGACCACCCTTTCTGTTGATGAACCCCTTCTTTAACATCTCTGTAGAATTAACATGTTGGAGAAAAATACTCCTTTTGGTTTTCTGCTTTAGAGGGCCCTCATTAATGCTTAACCAAGGATCAAGCGCAAACTAAAATGCTTAACCTACAGTTAAACCAAGGCAAGAGCTAATTAGGTTAAGTCTAGGGACCAGACCTGGTTACTATGGTACAATTTATTTCGGTACAGATGTACATATCTATAGAGAGTTTCTCTCATGCAGATTTAACCCAGCTTAATTTTTTTCCACTATCTTCCCCTCATTTTTGCTCCATGCTTGATAGTCTAAGAGAAAAAAGGGGCTGCTCTTAGTCCAAAATTATCATCTCCATGTCAAATGAATGAAGCAAAGTTCACCTCAGCATACAGGTATGGCCCAACCTTTTGGGCTTGAAATGCCAGTGGTTAATGCATGCAAGGGGTATTGAACAGACAAGTTAAATTCATGCTTCTTCAAAAGAGGAAAGTCTATCTTGCCTACTCTAAGGTTTGACAGGCAGAAATGCCAGTCTTAATTGTTTTTCTAAACTACAAGGTGAATGAATTGTGCACTAAATTGGCAGGCTGGAAAAGTTTCATGTCCTCGTAGATAGGCTTTTCAGCTAGTTTAGCAGGCAAGGAAGGGATTAAGATTTATTTCTGGATGAAAATTAACAAATGCAACATAAAAAGAAAGATATAAAACCAGAACAGCATTATCAACAGCTTACTGAACAAACTGGTCCATCAGAGAAATCAGTCCTTCCTCTGTCAAAGTTGGAGACGAGAATTTTTCCTGTAGTTCTTTTGATAACTGCTTTAAGAGTCCTGCAGTGGATGACACATTCACAACCCTAAGAAGATAGTTCCAAAGGAAAATTCTCAAGATGCAAAGATTGAAACATTTCAACAACATTTTAACCTTTACTATGTGTAGTAGTATAATACATGTATACTTCAACAATATATAAATAGCATGATAATAATAATAATAATAATAACTGTTGCAATACGCTATTGCATGTTTAATCAGCCAATGATTGTATAGATGGTTATTCCCAATACGGACCATTCTTTGTTTATATTCAATCAGCTAAAGATCGTGCTAAAAAATAATTATTCATGATGAAGTGTGATCTGGTAGAAAACCGTTAGGACGCCGAAATAAATTTCACTTGTAGGAAAAGTTGTCTTGTTGGAATATTTCCTCATACTGGAAACGTAAAGCACGTGAGGAAACAATAACAACAACAACAACAACAACAACAATCATTATAATTCCCACCAAAACTGGAAGGACCAGCGTGTTACTAGGTTTTTCCATGAATACATGGAACAAGTCTGAACTTTGCTTTAAAACTACTATAAAGAAAGCCATTAACCCTCGGAGAGGGCTAATGGTGGGTCTACATGTATGTAAGCCAGTGCAAGAGTTAATAATTCAAATTTTGAATTTGAGACATTCTTTGCAATATAATTGCATTGTGGAAGAGAGGAAAATTGAGGATTGTACCCCACACAATGTGATGCGATTTACCTTACGTTTATGACTTCAAATTTTAGAACAATGATTACAATGACTTCTAGCAGTTAGAACTGTGTAATTCACTCTTGTCATTCATAAATACTGTACTGTGCTTTCGAACATTTGAGAATCAAAGAACATATTACATGAAAAAAATTATGTTATAATTATCACCTTGCATGTGGCCTCAGCAAAGGAAATAGTGCATGACATACATTAAGGGTGCCCGTGAAATTTGTCTGCAGAGTCACCTCAGCTTGTTCTGAGAAGGGTGCAGTGGAAGCCATCTGAAAAGTCAGTATGTGTTAAATGGAACAAGAAGACGCCTCAAGGCGTTTATGTGGGATGTGTTGGTTTAAAATTGCTGAAGCAGTATGTTTTTTTGCTGATAGTGCGATCATGGATATCCATGGTGCAATCCAACCTGACTTGCACGTGATTCGGAGTTACAGCCAATAAAAATCACACAATTTTTTTGCGACGGGCTCGGGATACGGGAAAGTTAAAAGAACAAGGCAATTTTGGACTCCCAAGACGACGAAAGGAATGCGCTACCAAATTTTATACGCTGGCTGACTACGTCATCCCGCTTAATAAATTTTTTTTTTTTTTTTTGTAATTGGTAATAAGAGATCTCAGTGTGAATGCTTGCAAGTTTAGATAAGAACAGTCCCATCTGAGGAACAATATTATGGCAACATTTCAAAATTCCTAGTATAACACTTCTATACAGTAAGGCTTAAGAGGTCAAAGCACACATCAGAGTACAATCATATTAAGTTATCTTTTTTTTTAACTTTGATATAACTTTATTTGATTTACCACAAAATACAAATAACGATAAAACAAGACAGGACTTTACACAAAAGCCAATTAAAGTGGCAAGGAAGCAATCGAGCAAATGCAGTTTGTAATGTAAAAATGCCCTTCACTTATACCTGGAAACCTGCAAAACATGGTTAGGGAACAAACCTTATAGGCTATTGCTGCATTATTGATAAGAATGTCAATTCCGCCAAACTTTTCTTCAATAAACTTTTTCAACTGTTGAATGCTTTCTGACGATGTGATATCCAGTAGATGAAACTTTGGGCTAAGTCCTTCATTGTTCAGTTGCTTTACAGCTTCTTGGCCTCTCTGTTCATCTCGTGCTAAAAGTGCAAAATGATTTATACATGACATTGTAATAAAGTAATTTATAAGAAACTCTATAGGTGCATAGGTCTGATCCATGAGTTTGATGCCTGAAGTGCTTCTCCCCCCGGATAAGATGCTTGTCCCCTGAACCCCCCCTTATTTCTCCCTGCATTCCCCGTCTGCGCACTTCCTGGCCCTACCCCAAGTACCCACATACACGCCCCGGCCGTCCTGCTATCATCTCTTGCAGTGCTTACATAAACACGCAATTTATACCTGTGAGAAGGACAGTTCCGGAATATTCTTTGCAAAGCCTTCGCACAATTGCAAATCCAATTCCCTTGTTCGCACCAGTGACCTGAAAAAGGAAAAATGCTTATCTGTTTCTACAGCAAAATCAAAGCAACATGCGACATGACCCCGTAAGATTTGAACACGACGACGTAGTCAGGAAACATATTCGATGGTAAGATTTCCTTACAGGTCCTTACTTCATTGTGCATGCTGTAGTTGAATTGTCTTGGGAAGTGCGCGTGCAAACATTTCTGAGAACGAAACCGTACGGCTACAGCATGCATAATGAAGTAAGAACCAGTGAGGAAATCTTACCGCTATCGTCAGTGATTACATCGACATTGCAAAACTGTAAGGGCTATAATTAAGAGTTTAGTTGAGGGGTACTCACTACAGCTAACTTCGAGGAAGACATCTTACTGAACAATTAGTCGACCCTGCAACGATAACTGGAGCTTGGGTTTACCTCGATGTAAAAACCTGTGACTGTTATGTAATGTATGTGTCACAAGACGTGCATCCGGGACACGATTAAAAAAGTTGTTGTTTGCCTTGTGCTCGAGTGAGTCAGTCGCTTAGAACATAACAGTGACTGAGTTTTTTTTTTGTTCTTTCACTATTAGTTACCCAGCCTCTATTGTTTTGTCTCCTTTGTTTTCTTTGTTGGACGTCACTCATGAACGTAATGGGTTCTTACACTGAGTATGAGCCAGAGCTTGTGGCTTCGGTAGAATCAGAGAGCGGGGGTGGCGTGGGGGAGGGAAGGCCCCATTCCATAGGAGAATGCCATGGATGCACCGGCGAACTGTACTTCATGTAAGGGTAACAACTGTTCCTACTTCTACTGCTTTAACTACTTGAGGTGCTTGTACTACTTGAGGTGCTTGTCCTACTCGAGGTGCTTGTCCTACTCGAGGTGCTTGTACTACTTGAGGCGCTTGTACTACTTGAGGTGCTTGTGTTACTTAAGCTGCTTGTACTACTTGAGGTGCTTGTACTACTTGAGGTGCTTGTCCTACTTGAGGTGCTTGTACTACATCAAGTAGTACAAGCACCTTAAGTAGTACAAGCACCTGAAGTAGTTCAAGCACTTCAAGTTGTACATGCACCTCAAGTAGTACAAGCACCTCAAGTAGTTCAAGCACCTCGAGTAGTACAAGCACCTTGAGTAGTACAAGCACCTCAAGAAGTACAAGCACCTCAAGTAGTACAAGCACCTCGAGTAGGACAAGCACCTCAAGTAGGACAAGCACATCAAGTAGTACAAGCACCTCAAGTAGTACAAGCACCTCAAGTAGGACAAGCACCTCAAGTAGTACAAGCACCTCAAGTAGTACAAGCACCTCAAGTAGTACAAACACCTCAAGTAGTACAAGCACCTCAAGTAGTACAAGCACCTCAAGTAGTACAAACACCTCAAGTAGTACAAGCACCTCAAGTAGTTCAAACACCTCAAGTAGTACAAGCACCTCAAGTAGTACATGCACCTTAAGTAGTACATGCACCTCAAGTAGTACATGCATCTTAAGTAGTACATGCACCTCAAGTAGTACATGCACCTCAAGTAGTACAAACACCTCAAGTAGTACAAGCACCTCAAGTAGTTCAAGCACCTCAAGTAGTTCAAGCCCCTCAAGTAGTTCCAGTACTTCAAGTAGTTAAACTAGTAGAAGTAGGAACAGTTGTTAACCTTACATGAAGTACAGTATGCCGGTGCATCCATGGCATTCTCCCATGGAGTATATACCCATTTTAGACCATAGTACTCACATTTTTGCCCGGGGGGGGGGGGTACTCGCACAAAATGTCGGATAGGTGAGTGCCGCGAAGGGTCTTAAATCCTGACATTATTTAAGGATAAAGCAAACGAAAATTGATACCCTATTTAAGGCCCAAACCCGAAAAATTACATTTACACCCTATGCAAGGGAAAAACAAAAACTAAAAATAGCTTGAACGGGTGAACTTTATTTCGTTTCTGTAAGATTACTGGAAGTTAGCATCAAGCATACCCGGCAAGCATAGTATAGTAGACTAGCTGATAAAATTTAGGCACCCTATCTAAGGATCACACCGGGAACACTATGCCAGCATGGGCAAATATGATACCCTTTTAAAGGATTGAGAACCTCAGAAACCATCCCCTATCTCGTGGCACATAGTTATATAGCCCATATATGGGAGTACTCCCCCCGGGCATTTTTGGCGGGCATAATTTTGACGAAAGTCGCATTTTGTCGACGAATTACTGATAACCTGTAGGACGGAAATTCAGACTGAGGTGCGGCAGAGATCTCATGTATATACCCACATATCAACATCAAGGTCAAGAGTCTGTTTCTTTAAAGTTAAACGTAAACAAAACACTTACTACTATATAAGCGTATTTATAAGTTGATTTTTAGGTTATTTTTAGATTTGACCTAAAATTAACAGAGATTTTTTAGCTTTGATTTAAAAGTTGATTTTAGGTTATTTTTAGCTTTGATTTAAAAGTTGATTTTTAGGTTATTTTTAGATTTGACAGAGATTTTTTAGCTTTGATTAAAAAGTTACAAAAAGTTAAAAATCGAAAAAAGTATCCAAGAATTTATCAGAAAATTAACAGAGATTTTTACTAAGAAAGAAAAAAAGGTTTAAATAAATAAAAAAAATTAATTAAAATGGATCAATTAAATAATTTATATGTTTTCAAATTAAAACTAATTGCTAGTGAGTTAAAAATTAAAGGAAGATCAAAAATGCGTAAAAAAGATTTTATCAACGAATTTAAAAAATTTAAAGAGGAGGAAATTATTAATTTAATTGAAAAAGTTTCTACAACTAAATCTTGTATTTGCGAACACGGTATGCTTAAAAGTTTTTGTAAAGATTGTGGGGGTTCAAAAATATGCATTCATGGAAAAGTAAAATATCATTGTAAAAATTGCAAAGGGTCGCAAATATGTGAGCATGATAGACAGAAATCGCATTGTAAAGAATGTGGAATGGTTAAATTATGTGTACATAATAAAAAGAAAGCATATTGTAAAGATTGCGATGGAACTCAAATATGCGCTCATGGAAGACAAAAATTTTTTTGTAAATTATGTGATGGTTCTCAAATATGCATTCATGGAAGAAATAAAGCATACTGTAAAGAATGTGGCGGCTCGCAAATATGTGTACACGATAGACAGAAAGGTCATTGTAAAGAATGCGGCGGATCACAAATATGTGAACATGGAAATAATAAATCAATTTGTAAAAAATTAATAAATAAAAAATATAAAATAAAAAAATAAAATGAATATAAAATTTTTAACTATTAAATACGATAATAAAGAAAAAAAGTGTTCAAAAGATTTCTTTAATGAAGTAAATAAAGATTTATCAATTTGTATAGAAGAGAATGATAATTTAACGATTATTGCAACAAATTTTCCATCAGATAAGTGTGTATTTTTTGGTTTTAAAATTCGTTACCTATTGGGGGGATGCCCCACCGGTAATGAGAGACGGGCAATTGTATGCTAGAGAATTTACTACAAACGGGGTAAAGTTGCATAAAATTGAGGAAGATATTAATTTTGATAAAGAGTATTTTGAAAAAGCAATTAAGGTTAATAATGAAAGAGAAATTAATAGTAATTTAGAAATATTTATTAATTCATTTGAGATTAGTTTTAATATAGTAATTACGGATAAAAATAAGTTTTACGAAAAAATACAAAAACATGTAAATGAAGGTATATCTTCTTGTTTTTCTATCTCACCACCCAATAGAAATATGTTTGAAGGTATGAAAGCAGTACCTTTAAATAATTAGTAATACAAAGTTTAATTTTATGTTATATAACCCAATTACTGGTTACATAACAAATTTACCTAAATAAATACAGAGCTAACCCACCCGCCACAAATATGATTGCTAATTTGCTAACTTCATGCTCGCTTTGAGGATTAGTTTCATACTGTTTTATCGTATCTGTTTTCATTTCAGGTTTTGTTTTTGGTTCGGCAACAACTATTGAATGTGGTAGCTTTACTTTTGAAACACCTAAATTATGGCTTATCCCAACCTCTTTTGTTTCTGTATTTAATGAATTATTCGATCCAAATTTCATATCCCCCGTGGCTTTCATAAGTTTGTTATTATATCCAACTACACTTTCTGTATTTATTATCAAATTACTCGGCATCAACCAAACCCCAGGAGCAATAGCCATATCCAGGCGCACTTTAGCGTTTTGTACCGCCAATTGATATCTTTGTACTGAATTAGCAAGGTCATTTTCAATAACACTACTTTCAAATAAGGTTAAAAATTGCTGCTGTGTATTAATAGCTCCACCTCCATTGCCATAAATAGGGGTTCTCATATCAGTTTGAGCTCCTAATATGCAGTAAACAAAAGCTTCTACTGATCTATTTAATCTTCCAAGCCCAGCTTTTGTTACACCATGCCCGCTTGTAGGGATAAACCATGCATATTTAAAATCAGCAAAGTCATCATTTCTCAGAAAAGATATTAGATTGCCTTCTAGTTGCTTTCCCCCATCATCACTAAATTTATCCCCCGAACTTGGCCACATATCTGCTTCTTTATCATAATTTCTTATAACATGCACATTTTGATAATCATGATCTGTTGCACCATATCTATTTCCATAATCGATGAATATATCACCTAACCCATTATTTCTCCCACCCCTCCATCTAAAATCAGAATTATAACTTATTCCAAATTCATTGCACAATCGATTATATGAGGCTTTATTGTACGGGTTATTATTTATTGCAAAAGTTTGTTCCCCGGGAAAAGGAAGCTTCATTTCATATAATATCCGCCTTATTGTGAAATATATATGAAACTTTATAAAGCTATTCACTACTTTGGGATAATTTAAACTTTCAAATGGGCTAATTCCACAACCGGATGTTGCACACCAAACTGCAAAATTTAATTGTTGAGGCCAATAATTAATATCTGGTTTATTTAGCCATTTTCTACTTTGTTCTCCCGATTTGAAAGAGATAACTTGCTGTTTAAAAATATTAGGAAATATTGCTGCGAATTTCTTTGTGTCTGTTACATATATATCCATCTCAGTTAACATTTTTGTAACATCAGTCGCAAAATCATCAAAAGTAACAGCTGGTGTAGGATAGCTTTGATTAGTAAAAGTTAAACTTTTTGGGAATGATACAGAGTCTACTTCAGCAGAACTAAGCCCCAAATCTTTCCATAAAAGGTTTTTCAAACGAGGAGATAAATTATCAATCCATGTTTTACCCGTAGGGTCATCATAAGACATTATTGTTGTGCCGGCAACTTTCCATTTAATGTAACCTCCATACCTATCGCTAATAAATGAAAATTGACTAATATCAGCCTTTGGATATTTATTTCTGAAATCATTAAATAAACCCATCTTATTCTTATTTTTTCTTCCATTCACCCAGATCTTTAGATTAAGAATAAGATGCTAATTATTATAACCCGCAAAACAATTACACCCAACATCAGTTCTCTCAAATGAAATTTTTAATGTTCTTTCCCTGCGGCCAACTCTTTTAATATATCTGCTCGAGCTTCTCTCCTTATCTGCGACATGTCCAAGTTTTTTTCTGATTCTTTCCTAAATTTTTGTCGGACTTCTATTTTTAGTTTTTCAAACTTTTCTAATTCCGCCAAAATTATGGAAAATTCTTGATCGGATATAACATTATCTTTAATAGCTTTTGAAACCAAACCATTAATGGTATTTACTTTTGCTTTTGCTAAATAAACAGTTTTCTCGTGTTTACTAACATTTTTTGAAAGCCTTTTTGTTGCCACTCCAAATATAACAGATATTCCTCCACAAATACCACCCAAAACACCCAAAGGAACACCAACAACAGCGCCAAAACCAGTAAGAGAAGTGCTCAAACCGCTTGCAGATAGTATAACTGAAAACATACCACCACCCACACTTATTTTTGTACATATTCCTCGAGCACGATTGTATTTTTTTCTTACTTCCTCGTAATGTTTAATTTCATCCTCAAGTTTTTTAAGTACTTCATTTGACTTTTGCAGTCTGAAGTTAATATGATCATTATTATTAGGTAATGTGGGATAAATTCTATTGTAATCATCCATTTTTACTACTCAACACATTATCTTTAAATTGATACGAATACGAATGGTATTAGAAATTAATTTTGTTCCATTTTTATCTAGAATCCATAATTTAAAGTTGTTCACTGGATTTTTGGTTTGTGTAATTCTTAAAATTGGGTACTTTTTGGCGGGAATAGCAGCTAGTAATTGAGAAGGATGAAGTTCTACATTTACACCGCTAGGTATACGATTGTAATATGAAGACTTTGGTTCAATAATATCACTCATTAAGTATAAAGGATTTTCATTCGTTGCATTAGTTCCAGAAAAATTTAGAATTTGTATTTCTTTTGCATTATATAATGCTGGATCTAGATAAATCGTTGTTTCTGTAGTTAGCATTGTGATTGATAAAAAAGTTATTTCATCATCATTATATCGGCAATCCATGTTAATTTGGTTTTTAAATCTACTTACTCTTCTTTTTAAACTGTTCTACAAAATATAAAACCACAGCCATTATCAAAAGCCAAGCATTCTCACCTAAAAATCCAATAACTTGGCCGGCTGTTTTGAATAGAAAGCTAACTATTGCGCCAACCATTCCCGGTAATATTTCACCCAGTTTTTTACCAAGAGTTTTCAAACCATTACCAACTCCCCTGCCTAATGTTGATAAACCTTTAGAAAGATTAGAAACTATAACTCCAATGATAACACCTACAGCACTTACAACAGCAAAGACTGTAAAACCATACTTTTTGAAGATAGCCTTCACACGATCTCGTAACGGCAGATTTTTAAGTATTTCATCATTTCGCCCCTCGATTTCACTTATTTGTTCTTGACTTAAAATTATCTGCTTTCTAGCTAGTTCTCGATATTTATTAACCTCAGTTTGTAAACGATCCCTACTTTGTTCTAACTTTGTTAAATTACTCATCCCATCCTTATATTTGCTTATTTCATCTTTGTATCGTTTAATTTCATTCAAAAGTTTTTCAACCTCTGTTTTATATTCTATCTTCTGTTTAACAGCTGCATCTAAATAGCTTTCAATTTCTGCGATTCTCGTTTGATGTTGTTCGATGATTCTACGCTTCTCTTTATCATTATCAATATATTGTTGCCTCTCCAGATCATTTGTTTCTACTACTGTTCTTAATCCCTCTAATGCATTAAGTAAATCCTTAATTTCTTCATTTTTTTCATTCAATTGTGATAAAATATCATAATTAGCTTCCACAACTTCTTCCGCTTTTTTACCAAGAGCTTTAATTATAGTGGTGGGGAGTTTTTTTATTAATATCTCCATTCGCATCGAATAATTCATGCCATGTTTCATTTACGCCCAGTTTTCTAGGAATTGCGACTACGATTTTACCCCACTCATTATATTTGAAAAGAAAATTAGGTTTAGCATTTGGAAATTTATTTAAAATATATCTCCACACTTCATCTTTTTCATTTTCCATACCCAACAATGGATCAGTTTCACGACCACCAAATGAAGTTTCTCCCACCCCATAATCATCAGGGTAAGGGGGAATGGATGTGGATGTGTTTGGGCTTTGGTAAAATGTATTATCTTCACCATCATTATCATTATCATCATCTTTTGGTAAATCTTCTAATGGTATATCTTCAGCCATGATTTTTTTACTCATCAGTAATAAATCTTTAAACGAGCAAAGCTCGCCTCTGCTAATTTTATGGAAGATAACGCCTAAAGTTATTTTGAAAAGAAAAATTATGTTATATAACCAAATTATGGGTTACATAACAATATTTATAATAATTTTGAGACCGCATACCCAATAATCATCATTCCTCCACCAACATATACCATTTCACCCATCTTTTGATTTTCGCTGGGTCTATAATAATCAGAGAATTTTGGCTCATGCATTTGACCATACAATTCCAAAGATTCATCTGTTTTTGAAAGATTTTTTGATGCTTGGTATTTATTATCCTTTCGTTGGATTTTCCAATCAATTAGTTTCTGTCTATTTTTCTGATATTCTTCATAATCTTTTTGATATTTTTCTAATGCTTTATCGTGTCGTATTTTTTCTGTATCTGTTTTATCACCTGAGAGATATTTTGCAAGATAGTTTCCACCAACAAAGGCGGATGCATTTAATAAAGCCCCTAAACCCATCATTCCTAATGATGCTAATGCCATGTTTGATTATTTTGGTAAAATCTTTTGTTCCTCTAAATATGTTTTTAGATACATACTACCTGACAATACAGCAACCCATTTTGCGTAATTTGTAATACTTGAAGATGGGTCACTCAAAAATGATTCTTTCATAACTTTTTTGGCTAAATAGCCAACTCCGGCTCCTAATCCGATAAGTACCGCAGAATCAGTAACAGTTTTCACAAGTTTGTTTTCGTTCGACATGATTTTTTTTACTACATCAGTAAGAAACCTTTAGATATCTTTATGTAGTAAAAAATAATTTATAATTACATCATTCCAATTTTTGGTCTATCTGCGGGTTGCGGTATATTTGATGTTTGGGGGTTTATTTGTGGAACTTGAGATACCGCAGGACAAGTAGGTATTCTATTTTTATAATATCTCATAAATATATCAAATGCAGTAAAACCTATTCCAACAATTGATAATACAGCTGTAAAAGATAGCTCTGGAAGCCAAGCTTTGTTAGATTCACTTTCTGTATTTTCATTTGCCCCGCGACCCGTAGAGTCTTGATTCTCTTCTTCCCTTTTCATTTGCTCTGCATTCCTTTTGGTCTCCCTTGCCAATGCTTCTTTTGCTTTTTTATTATATTCCGCTAATTTTTTACCAGCAGCAACTTTTTTTGGATCTTTTTCCTTTTTTCCTGTAGTTTTTTCCTCTTCTTTTGGGGGATCTCTAGTAATTTGCTCCGCATGGCGGGGAGGGGCTTCGGCCCGATCAACAACTTCTTCAGGCATTATTTTAATTATCATTAATAAGTCTTTAAATCATGCTCAGTAAACAGTATCAGTACCGCTAGCATCTTGCTTAGTAGTCTGCTCAGTTGTATTTGAAATCTCTTGATTTTTTTGCTCAGTTGTACTTGTAAATTGTTGATTTTTGTTGAATTTAACGTGTTTAGCTACTTGAAATATGCCGCTAGCAAGTGCTGCCAGTCTTCCTGCTTTCAATGCTAATAGACCTACAATGTTTGTTAGTTCGCGATTAACCAAATCATCATTCTTCAAATCCTTACAAAGAGCTTCTATATCATCCACAGGAACCACATAAGAAATTACTTTAGAAACTAATTGAAGAGACGAATCTACCAATCCCCCGCTAATTTTTTTTCCTAATACTGCCTGATAACGATTATAATATTTTTCAACATCTTTTACTGATAATTTTTTTACATCACCCAGACTCATATCAACTCCTAAATATTCTTTTGTAGTTCCAAGAGATGCAAGAATAGCTAGTGATTCTTGTTTGATTTCAAGATCCTCACTTTGGTTTACATCATTTTTTCCCGATCCTACCTGCGGTCGGTCAGTTTTTTCTTCAATGTAATCTTCAACGTTTGCCATCTTTGTGATAATACATGGGTTATTTTTAAATCACTTCAGGTATCTCTAAATAACATTTGAACGGAAATCGTAAAGATAAACATAGCCTAGAATATTTTTCTTTTTTCAGGAGTTCTACAAATTTTTTACATGTTTCAGAATCCAAATCACCTCCATAATCTTCGAAAAACATCTTCATACCTTTCTGCGAGGGATTATGGAAAGTAACAACGCAGGCAACATTTTCTCGGAATGGTTTTGCTATCGATGTTAATTGTTGCGTGAGAACCCACATTGATAAACCATGATGTCTTCCGGAGAATGCTAAATCTATAAATTTATTAGATCTTTTCTTCAAATCATTAGAAACAGCGCAATCATCTAAAATTATTAATGTGTTTGTTCCAGAGAATAAAGTTTGACAATCGGTTAACAATTCATTAATCTCATCTATATTACTAGCGTCTGGTGACAATACAAAGAAACGTTTATCTCCGCGAGCAAAATTATGATATGTTTTATTTTTAGAATAAGTTGGACAAATGAGAACAATGTATTCAAAAACTTTTCGAAATGGACCGCGAAGTTGATCTATTATGTACTTTGTTTTTCCACAATTTGTTGGTCCAGTTATTATACAATGAAAGGGAATTTTATCTCTCAATTCTTCCATAATTTGTATAATAACTAAAGGTTTTTAAGTTAGGTTCTTCCCTCACTTCGTTCGGTTAGTACTTTATTGATCTTAAAGCAGAATTCATAACCTCCATTAATGCATCGGCAACCACAAACATGTAACAAGTCATAATACCAGATCCACTAAGTTTTCTTTTAATTTCTATTTTTACACCATCTTGTGCATTGTTTAAGGATAGGCCGCCTCCATGAATGCTATTGTCTGGGTTAGTTCTCAAATCTAGCCACAGAGCAAACTTATTACCATAAAAATCCTTTTCCTTTACTGACCAGCGGGAAGAATCGCTGAAACGTTTCTTTATTGACTCCCAAAGATCTGACGGCACCATTCCCTTTGAGTAAAAACGATTTGGAACACCATTAACATCGATATTGATTGAGGTGATGCCTGGATTGAAAAAATTCTCAGAATCTCGCACCCCTCCACCATATGGTAATGTAAACAAAAATAATATACCCGTAATTGACCTTCTCGGAAGATTAATATGCTGGTTTATAACACTATCAGTAGGTCTGGATATGGTGAAAGTTTTGTGTAGAGTGACATTTTCATAAAAGAATCCCTTACCAACCTGATAAGCTGCCTGCGCCTCACGAGCTAAGTATTCGCTTGATATGCAAGAATATTCCAACTCAAGGTTTGTGATTTTGTAAGTTGGTGTTTTTGTTGTATCAGAATAAACAACAATATCATGAGTTGGGGCTAGTGTAATCTCAAATATTAGTTGATGATCTAACGCTTTTGGGTAGAAAACTCCATGATCGTTAAGGATAGGATGATTTAGTGGGATATGGTACTTAGTATTGTGTACTACTGCAAGAGCCACTTCCTTTGCATTTGTGTCTACCTTATCGCCCGCATTTGTTCTGAGCTTCCTCATGTTTTCAGAAGAAATGCCCTGTCTTAATCTATCCTCTCGTTCTTCATCTGTTAAGAATAAGTCATGATATGTTTGAAATAAGTCATATCTTTGAGTATCCTGTAATGTTTCACCTCCAAAAAGAACCCTAAGCCTTGATATAATATTACTACCTATATTATTCACAAGGGTGTTATCTTCATGGCCATCAACAGTTAAGTTAAATACAAGGTATACACTTCCTGGCACAATCACTAAATTTTCAGAAAGTTTAGGAATATTTATATATAATGTTTCTCCGGGGTTGGATGATGATGGGTTTAGAGTAATTCGATTCAATGTTGATTCTGCCTTCAAACCAAATGCTTCTTTTGGAATTCTATTTGGATTAATTTTTTCAGACGTCATACTTGATTTATAAGATACTTTGGCTAATCTTTAAATGAGTTCTACCTTTACAAAAATATATTATTCGGCTGAAGGGTATTGGAAAGGATATTCTGCAATTCCTAAATTATCTGAAAAGGCTAAAGTAAGTGAAGATGTAGCAAAACAATGGTTACAAAAACAAGCAATATGGCAAATATATCTTCCAGCTCCAAAATATATACCTAGACCCCATTGGACTGTAGATAAACCCAATCAAATTCACCAAGCAGATTTATTATTTTTACCGCATGATAGAGTTTGAAGAAAAACATATAAATATGCATTAGTTGTAGTTGATGTAGCTTCAAGATATAAAGATGCTGAACCATTAACCTCAAAAGAAAGTAGGGAAATATCTGAAGCTTTTACAAAAATATATTCAAGAAAGTTAAAATATCCTAAAACATTAATGGTTGATCCTGGGAAAGAATTTATGGGTGAGGTTACAAAACTCATGAATTACCATAATGTTAGAATACAAAGAAGTGAAGCTGGAAATCATAGAGCCCAAGCATTTGTAGAAAATGCAAACAAAATATTGGGAGAAAAGTTATTTAGTCATCAATATGCACAAGAAATGGTTAGTGATACCCGATCTAGAGTATGGGTGAAAAGATTACCTGCTATTCTAAAAACTTTGAATAATACACCAACTAGAATAACTGGTAAAGAACCTGATAAAGCTATAAAACTAAAAGAGGTAAATATTGAAACTAAAAATTATAAACGTGTGGTGGGGCTTGATGAGGTGAGACTACCAATTGAAGTTAGGGTTAGATACTTATTATCTCCAGGCGAACTTGAGGGTGGTGAAAGAAGAAGAGCCACAGACCCTATTTGGAGTATTAAAATTTATTATATTTCTGGAAGTAGGGTTTCTATTAATCAACCGGTTTTATATTATTTACAAGATGGACCAAGACGAAGTTTTGTAAGGGAAGAGTTACAGGTTATACCCGATGATACTCAGTTACCTCCAGATTATGTTTTGAAATAAACTAAAAGATTGGATATGTGTGAATTCCATCTTCTTCAACCCATCTTTTATCATAATATGCATTCAATCCTTTTTTATTTTGTATATATGTCACAATTTGATTGTTATTTACTCTAAATCCTATATTTTGTGCTATATCAATTGCCCCTTTTAAAGATGAAAGGTACCTATCCCAGTTCATTTCATTTTGCCCATGAATTGTACCTTTAGAACTATACTTTGCTTTACCTTTCTCATCCTCCGCGTAATAACATTTTGGTGAAAGGGCAATCATTCTAATTCCATCAAACTCCAGCTTGAAAAGGCCTGGGCCTAAATATCTTGTCGTGATATTTAGATGTTGATAGGAATTTTTCTTTTCCTCCATTAAAGTATTCTTTTTCCATTTCAGGTTTTATAATATTATCCAGCTTTTCAGACGAGATTGCCATGTACATAGAATCTGTATCCATTTGAATGAGCTCAAAATCCTTTCTATCAACATATTTATCAAGAAAATCGTAATAAAATTCCAACATCCGAAGTTTAGCTAGCTGATATACCGCGATTCCACATTGATAGGGGCGGTCTATTTTTATTTGTCTTTTTCGTTTTACTATTTCATATGTTTCATTTATTTCTGTAAGATCTTCAAAGAACGTAGATCTTAAGGCTTTTTCAACCTCTTCTTCATCCTTAGTATACCTTGTGTTCTTGTGTTTTTCTTTATCTTCTATCATTTTTCCATAGAATGAATTCCCTTTCAATTTATTAGTATCGGCTAATTCTTTACAGCCTTTATACTTTGGTTTTAGTTTTTCAATCAATACTTTAATGTCTTTGTTATCTTCAATAATTTTAAATATATCAGGAAATTGCTTTAATTCATTAGTAATTTTTACTACATCATCAATCTTGTTTTCATCAAAAGCTTTACTTAATTTTTCCAGAATAACCTCTATATCACCATCTCTTCGCGCGTTTGAAACCTCTTTTGGAAACCATTCAAAAGGCCTTCCTGATTCGTATTTCAAAATATGATGAATAGCTGTAATCTCCAAACCATGATTAAGATACCATTTTATTATAGGTGTATATAAAAATATCTTTTTTGCCTTGGTAACACCAAGCAATTTTTTATTATTTTTTAGATGTTTTCTTCCTGTCGATTTTTGATATTCTTTCATGTGCTCTGGTACCAAATCTTCAGTAACACTATCTACAACAAATAGAGGTGAGAACTCTTCAAACTTTTCCTTTATATTTTCAGGCACATTTATATCAACTTGTAAAAACCCGAAAAGCTTGCCGATAAGAATCTCTTTACAAATATTCTTAATATTTTCTTTGCACGCTGGGTTTTTCACCTCAATACATTCTTCTTTTCCGCATGGCATTTCTTGTCCTGCACAGTATAAATATAAACCATTTGCGTCATAACCAGCAATTCGAGCACAATTTTTTGGAAATTTATATTTATGGGGGCGAATCTTTGTTTGGTCTTTTTCTGAATATCGCGTAAATATAATACTAGGCCCTCCAATCATACCAGTTTTCAATAGTTTATAAATCTTGTTTTTATCGCATGTTTTACAATCTTTACTTATCTTTTTACATTTTTTACAAAACAAAGTAATACAAGATTTATTGCATCTATGAATACAGGTGTATTCCCCAGGAGCGAATAATTCTGGATCACTTTTCTTTTTCATTTTTTGATATTTATTTAGAACATACCTCATTGAGACTCCCGGGATAGAAACTGCGTCTTTTAATATATCTATTTCATCTGGATAATATAATGACCTGGTTTTTTCTAAAGCTTCTTTGAAAGGTATAACATCATTTAGGTTATACTCTCTCAACCAGTCCAGCATTGTAACACAACCCCTCTTTTCAAATTCAATCAAATATTCTTCATATTCTTCTAGGGAAATATTTTCCTGTTTCAAACTTGAGTAAAAATCTTCATGTTTTACTACCCCTACGTGAGAAAGCTTATCATAACTATCCAACCATTCATAAGGAAGTACAAGTTTTTTTGCTTCACAATTGTTTGCTTTACACCACTTATCAAAAGAAAGTCCGGGTGCCAAGTAAGACATTACATCCAAGAATTTGAAATGAGGTGTTGATAAAAACATATACTTATTATCTTTCTTTGCAACAAAAATATCTTTAGTTTGATTTGTCATGTGTTTTACAAAATATCTTTTAATCAAATTGATATCATACTTTCCACTATTAAACCCTAAAACAGGGACTTGGTTACACCATTCTTCATACGCTTCTAAAACTTTCTTTGGGATAGAATCTTGGTCGGGTAGTGGATATTCTTTTTTAACTTTTTCAACAATGATTTTTCTTCGTTCTTTTAATTTTTCAATAAACTCTTTTATTAACGCATCCGGGTTTGAATTGACAAGAAAAATAGGTTCGTTTGTTAAATTATCCAATATAGCTACACTAACCGGAATGTGGGAATGAGAGAAACTTAAATCATCGGTAATCATTTCAGAAATCTTTTTTAATATTGACTCAAAATCGTAAATAATAAAATAGGGGTATGGAATAAATTTCTTTTCAAACCTAATATTGGCTAATTTAGGGTTTTCACACCCCCAAACTGATACAATATTATACCCAAAACCTTTTATCATCTTTTCCCTTTCGATAGTTTTATTATATTTAGTTTTGTTGTCACTTGAACACGGACAACCGTGCCAAAAACACCCATAGAACTCAAAAACAGTATTTGTATCAGGCTCATAACCATCAAACAAAATCTCTTCTCCCTCTTGATCCTTTAGACACCTTTCACCGCCATGCCCACAAAGCGCGTGATGAATATGTTTACCTATAATCTTAGATTGTTCTTCTATCCACATACATGCTTTATAACCAAATTTTGTGTTACCCCCATAAAATACCTTTTCAGAGTTGCTCATTATGTGTTTTATCTTCTCTCCAGTGCATAATATTTTTGTAACACTTCCTGTACATGTTTCATCCTTAAAATGCCTTTTTAAATCACCGTGTCTAGTAAATTTTTGATTACATCCTTGACATACCCAATTTTCAGCTAAAATGTCTAGATTAATAATGAAAAAACCATGTCCATTATAAAGACCTAAATTTAGAGTGGGTAAATTATTTTTGAACTGATTTTTTCCAAACACTAGTTTCCAAACTTTAAAATTTTCTTTATCTTTTTGTTCATAAGCCCGAATGTTAATTGAAAAAAACTTGGCAATTTTCTCAAAATCAACTAGTTTTGTTGCTCTAACATCTGATTTTTTTAATTTTTTGTTTTTATAAAAATCTTTAGCTAGATTTAGAGCTTGTTTCTCTATGTACTTTTCAGGGTTGTTTTTACCAGCAAGAATATTCATTAGAATAGCTAAACACCTCCATATACATAGGTTATCATCCTTATCATCCACGGAATAAATACATCTTTTTTTGCGAAGCTCATCCGGTAATCTTCCACACCCAATTAAAGGCTGTCTAGTGTTAATAATTTTTATTTGTACTTCCCTAAAATCAACCCAACCCCCATGAACACCGGGTTTATATAATTTCTTCTCTGCCGGTAAATATACTCTACTCCAAGCTATACCCTCTAAACTCAATCTCTCACCATCGCATCTTTCTATATAATCTCTTATTTCTGGAAGTGATGTAAAAGTTCCTCCACTTCTAAATGTGTGTGCGTGATAAACTATTTCCCCATTTCCTCTTTGAACCAAAGCAACAAAACTAAAAACAATTCTTGCCCCCATTTCTATGTGGGGTTCTAATTCATTATAAATTGTTTCTGTCAAATTATTATTTAGATCTCTCCTAATTCTAATAATATTTTCGTTTATTCCATAGGTATCACGAATTGTTGGTTCATCTTCATGTTTATTTATTGAAAATATTCTAAGGGTTGTTGTTCTTTTCTTTTTATTTTTTTCCTTCAATTCCTCTCTTACACTATCAGTTATACTTATCTCTTCTTTTTTTGATTTAGTTTTCTTAATATTAGTAATTTTTATGATATTTTCGTTGGTTAAATCCTTAAGCTTTTTAGAAAACTCCTCTTTATTCATCACCTTATATGAATAATTTTTCCAATTAAAAGTTTTGTTTGGTGTTAAAATTGGAACATTAATCTCAGGTATTGGCTCATCCATAATTAATCTTTGTATTTTATTATCTAAAGCCGCAGAAATTTCTGGAATTTTACGCAACTCCTTGAGAACTTCATTTTTTGGTAATTTCTTACCTTTTTCTTTCATAATTTTCTTTAGCTGCTTTACTATCAATCTTTTTAAATCTTCACCATTTTCATCAATAGCTTGTTTTAGCTTTTCTACAAAATTCGATCTTTTTTTCTGATCCATTTTAATTAATATTTTTTATTTATTTAAACCTTTTTTCAAAAAATTTTTTTTCTTTCTTAGTAAAAATCTCTGTTAATTTTCTGATAAATTCTTGGATACTTTTTTCGATTTTTAACTTTTTGTAACTTTTTAATCAAAGCTAAAAAATCTCTATCAAATCTAAAAATAACCTAAAAATCAACTTATAAATACGATATCAACTTATAAACGAAAGCTAAAAAATCTCTGTTAATTTTAGGTCAAATCAACTTATAAATACGATATCAACTTATAAACGAAAGCTAAAAAATCTCTGTTAATTTTAGGTCAAATCTAAAAATAACCTAAAAATCAACTTTTAAATCAAAGCTAAAAATAACCTAAAAATCAACTTTTAAATCAAAGCTAAAAAATCTCTGTTAATTTTAGGTCAAATCTAAAAATAACCTAAAAATCAACTTATAAATACGCTTATATAGTAGTCACTTCAATGGGCAATTTGCATCTATTGTAATTATAAACATGTTAATAACAGCATGGATGGAGCCAGATTGCACGTTTAATGTTGGTTTAAGATCTTTAAGAAAACTTTGAAAGAAAATTTCAAAAAGAATGAAAAACCTGAAAAAAAAAACGTTTCGTGCAATTGGTTGCATATTGGACTTTTCAAGAGCTTTTTCTCTCTCAAGGATTTATTTAAAGAATTTTACCGATTTTCTGATATCTCGCAGCTCACTCGCAGTATGTTTAATTCCACAGACAATGCATGAGGAATTTGCCCCTGGTGGGTGAGCGTGAATCACTCCATTTGCCCAGCTAAGGACACATCCAAGGGCGCGACATCTTCTTGCACCTTTCTCAGGGAAACCCGGCTCAGTCTTCACTCTGCTGTGGGCGGGCCGGGTTGCATCGCTAGGTTACTTGGCGTCTTCAGCTGCTATGGCTTCCGTACGATAGCGTCTCACGTTTGATTCCATTAAAGATTATATTCGCCTAGATCCTCTAACCCAAAAAGAATTACTCGTGTAGAAGTTAGGTTTTGAGCGAAGGAAACGTTTCTACATAGGAGCTAAGATTAGAACATGGTAAGCCGACATTTTGTTTGCATGCGATAGTGTAATTAAGAGTGCGGTAGATATAATTGTCATTCGGTGAACTTGTGTTGGGATTATAGTGAAGGTAGGGATCTCGAAAATGTTTTTCTTAAATTCTTATTTATTTTTTGTTATATTTAATATTTCTTTCATCAAATATCGAAATTTAGGGCTTTGAAAAAATTGTATCATAAATAGAACTTTGGGTTAAAAGATGAAACCATTCAGTGTGTTTTAGTTAAATAAGCTTTATTAATTAATGGAATCCATCCAGGTATAAAATTTTCTGTAACGTGTTTACCTTTCCTTTGACAGAGCTAATCCTTCACCTTTCCACCTTATAAACGTGATAAAATTATTTTCCGTCAAGTTTTCGAGTAGCAGGTCATGAACGCAAATTAAATGACGCCATTTTGTAGAAAAATTTTATTCTTAACTATGTTCTTACATTTGATGCATCTTAAAGTAGTCCGTGTGGTCTGGTTCAGTGTCAACCAGATTTGATGCTACATCAAAATGAATGCTCTTATTGTAGCTCTGTTCTGCCAGGTAGGGCCTTGCATGATAACCACAGGTCATAAACTTTCCAAGAAACTGATCATTAGCAAATTAATGAGGTGTTTACCAGTGAGTTTTAATACAAAATTTGTATCAAAAAACCAACTGACCAATGACCTGAAACCTGGAATACCTGTGCAGTGTATTTCAATTCCAAGTGTTGGTCAGAGCAGAAATTGAAGTTGGGAGAACCATGGTGCATTCTGTCATATTCAGCCTCTTAGGTATCTAAACCTCTCGAGAGACGTGGAAAAATGGTATCTCGGTATCGCACTTCAAACAATCTCATTCCTAGAAACTAGTCGGCTTACTGACTACACCATTCGTGTGAAACTGCGCTGTTGAGCCTCATTGACAAATACCTAGCTGTTAAAGGCCATGTACTCCAGAAAGCTTGTGGGTTCTGCGCTGCTGGATCTTAGAAAGGTGTTTGACCTAGTAGATCATGATTTATTGCTATCCAAAATCAACAAATACTGTATCACCAATATATCTCAAGAACGTCTGATGCACTGGTGCTGGCCTGAGGGGTTCCGCAAAGGTTGGATTCTGGGCCCAATACTATTATCTCTGTATATCAACAACCTTCCAATTGGAATCTCCCATTCAAATGTCGACATCTATGCAGATGATACTGCCATATGGGAGACTAACAGTGACCTGCTGCTTATTCAGCGTGGTCTGCAAGACAGCCTTGACATAACTAGTAGATGGCTATCTCTAAATAAGATGTTTCCCAACAAGAAAAAGTCAAAACATTTGGTCATAGGAACTGTACAAAAACTGTTGCACTCTGGTAATCCATCTCTTGATCTATCTCTTTGTGGCATTCTGATTGAAGAAGCTAAGGATTAAAATACACTGTATGTTAGGCCTTAAGATAGACAAAAATTTAAACTGGGATAATTACTGATTTCCTCATTGACGCTGACTGTGTACCACAACATTATTATACTTGTCTTGCTTGATTGAGAATTGTAAGCAGAATTCTCTTGAAGGGGAGAAAGCGAAAATTTCCTGTTGTTGGAAGTTTTAGGCAGTCAATCAGGAATTCTGAAGGGTTGAAAAAAAAAATCGGAAATTCCAAAAGGGGGGGTGGGGGGGGGTTAACGATTTTGGAATACCAAAGGCGCCAGGGAGTAGAGCATTTTGGAATTTCAGAATGTAAGGGGAGTTTAAATGTTGATGCCGCCGGTGGTACTGGGTATGAATATTTTCTGGAATCACCTTATCTGATTGGTTCACTATCTTGGGATATTCAACATTAATTTTATATACCAACTCGGCAATCTCAGCCTTTTTAGCAGTCTGATTGGCTAACCATCTCAGGCTATTCACCTGTTATGAGGTGAATAGTGATGGGGATTCTGGAAAATCCTTGTGAAAGTGAGCTGTGGTCAATGAAGAGAATGGTTGGCATCAATCCTTGCTTTGCAGCTGTCTTTGATAGATATGACTGGGGTTGCTTTATTGGTGTATGTGAAAACAATTCATGGTGAATATTGGCTTAAGAAGTATTTAACTCACTGCTTCCAGATGCCACCATTCATCTCAATGTCACAAAATAATTATATTGAATATTCACTGGACCTGCTGGCTAGTTGAAAGCACCCTTTATTCCAGTCCAAAGTGTTTTGTAATTACAGCATTGTAGGGCTGACCTGCTTTACTCTGTTGATACAGTATTTCCTTCAGACATAAGGTTTAATTCTCTTTTTTAGGATATTGGATTGAATGAGCACCATCAGCAGAATGTTGTAAATTACTTGAGATTCGCGCGGTATGGTCGTGGCCAAAGGCTCCGCGGAGTAGAGGCCTCATTTGAAGAACTTAAGGACAGCAGGTTGCTATGCTTTGACATTTGCTTGTCATTTTAAATTTATGTCAAGTTAATGTAATATGAGAAGTGACTCATTATTTTCATTATTTTTTACTGTTACAGCCATACTGCTTCTAATACATGTACAAGACTTACTAATGTTAGAAACAATTGTTTATTTACCCTTTCACTGCCAAGATTGAAAATAAATTCTCCTGAGCTAGTGCTATACAGTTCCTTATGTTCTAGACTAGAGAATTTGGCAGTTGATAGATTTAGCATCCTTGATGTTATCATGTTCTCAATTCTTTTCATCTGTTTGTACAGTAGTATATTGCAATTATAAGGAGAATTTATACATGGGCCACCTGTGGCATTGAACGGGTTAAACTCACTTTTGGATCGTTCAGCTGCTCTATGAATTTTGTTAATTTTTATTGATACTACAGGAGGCCCTGCACATTTTTGTAGGCCCAATGTTTTTGTGGGTGCTCCTTGCTCTTATTGTGGAGGCACAGTAGTGTAGTGGTTAGCGTGTTGGACTTCCGAGCAGGAGGTTTGGAGTTCGAGCCCTGGTGCTGGCTCTGTGTTGTTTCCTTAGACAAGAAACTTTACTCCACACTGTCTCTCTCCACCCAGGTGTATAAATGGGTACCAGTGATACAATGCTGGGGGTGACTCTGCGATGGACTAGCATTCCATCCAGGGGGGCGGGGGGGGGGGGGTAACAATACTCCCAGGTGCTTCATGCTACTGAAACCGAGATAAGCTCCAGCTGTGTGGACCTTTGGCTCGTGTGCGCCTTTACCTACCTACCTTGCTCTTATTACTTTTTCTGGTTTTTGTTTGTACTTTAACTAAGTGGGATGTGCAGATGGGAAAATGTTTGGCCGAAGGTCACAACATACAGGTAACTGTGTTTTTTATTCCAAATAGGAAGCAATAGCATGGCACACAGCAAAAATTCTACAAAATTTTCCCTTTATTTTTTTGGAGTCAGAACAAGAAATTCACAATTCATTGAAGAACATGACTTATTTTCTCATTTCTATTTGGCTCATGACTTATTCTCTCATTTCTATTTGGCTCATGACTTAATTTCTCATTTCTTTTTTTTTTCTTTTTTCTCACAACAAAGCTGTACAAGTGCACTAGGGTCGGACGGCTTTTTCCAGGCCAGCTCACATCAACTCATCCTAGACCCCACACCCATCAGCTCTTACTATAGTTTTCTGTGGGATTGCATGAGCATGGCCGGATGAGTCATGATAATATTTATTATTTCTCAGTGTAAAAAGTTGAAACTTGTTTGCAGTTAAACCTTTTCCAGTGCTTTTAGCTTCCTCTCCAGCAACAACCTCTTTTCATCTCAAGAGATATGGCTACTCTGATTAACTGCTTATCTTGTTTTGGCCTCTGTGCATAATCCACTTATCAAATTTACCTCTAATGTGGCTGATAATTGTGATTAAGTAAGTAAAGCAGTATCTTTTTTTGCCCTCTGTTCCCTGCAATATCTCTTATGTCCTTGTGATAAACCACAGTGGACTCTCTCTGCTACTTTATTTTCAATATTTTGTTCTAGTATAAAATAATACTCAGGTGATTATACAAAATCGCACGCTCTGATTGGTTCGCTATCTCGGATTATCAGCTGACAATCACCTTGACGAACAAAATGGCTGCCAGTTGTTCGCGCGTTTTTGATGAAATACATTGTTTTGGTTTGTACAGTGCTTTTTCTTTTCTTTTTTGAAATAATCACCTGACAGTGTGTATTTATACTAAAACAATTATTCACCTCAGGCTCAGTGATTATTGGTGAATAATAACCTTGGCTTCGTCTCGGTGAATCACCTGATAATCATTTCACTTTCGGCGAATAATTGTTAGGCAGGAACATAATTATAAAGAAAGCAAGAAGAATAGAGGTAACAATGGCAAGGAGGCCTACATGAAACTATGAATCTTATGTTAGATAGGCCTCCTGAGTTTAATTTGCTATTTCCTTGTCAGACTTGTGGAAGATACCTACACTGTAGATGAAGTGACAGACATGCTTGATGGCCTGTGTGCTGTGGTCAGAGGTGAAGTTGAATCTGAACTTATAAATGCAGCACATACAAATGTTCTTCTTCTGAGGCAGGTTTTCAGTCAAGCTGAGAAATGGCACCTTAGACTGCAGGCTGATATATCAGAGTTAGAAAACAGGTGAGTAGCATTTCTTTATTATGTTGTAATAAAATTGAAGATCTGCAAGCAAAACCACTAGATAAATTGACATGTAGCTTTAAGAATTAAAATGGCCGTGGTTCATATGAGCTAGATTTTCTGATGGTGTCCTTCATCGACAATACAAATTGTGAGCACCCTTTGTTAACTAAAGCTTTTTGTCTTGGATGGTAACTTTGGAGAAAATTAATATTAAAGGTATGCAAGGTAAGAGCAGCATGTGTATTATCTAGAGGCCAGGGCCAGGTTGTTTGAAGCAGGGTTAAGGTAACCCAGGGTTAGTGCGAAATTTAAATGCAGATGTGATAGCTTTAATAAAAAGCACAATCAGTATAGTTCTTTTTGAATACAATTTGATGATTGTATGCTCTGAATAAAATAGAGAAATTAAAGGCGAGATGCTTTTTAACAAGAGGAAAAGAAACTCATTTTAAAAGTTAACCCTGGCTTAGCCCTAATCAGCCGTCGAACAACCGGCCCCAGTTTGTTAGCAGTCAGTACATTTGGCAGCATTGGTGTTAATAATGTACAGTGTAGCTGGCTATGTATTAACAGCAGTCATAGTAGTGGTCTTCATAATTATGGAGGGCAACGAGCTGGTAGAGTGGTAGAATGATAACTGTGACATGACAGTACCTTATTGCTACTTATTTGGGCAGGGCTTGAATTTAATGATTTTTGAGACTTCCATAAAATGCCGAAAATCTATTTTACAATGTAACAAGGGCCCATTTGAAGACGTTGACATTGAATTAACAGCTGTAAGCATAGTTTGATGGTGTCATGCAAAACTTTTGCATACCTCTAGTTTTTTTTTCTCTCCCATTCTTACCACTGACTAATGAATACAGTGAATCAGTATAACAGGTGCCTTTTGATACAGTTTTTTATGGGGCTTCGGGGTACAGGGGCAGGGCTACTTATGAGGGCCATCATCTTATGGAGGGTTTTAGCAAGAAAATTTTACTTGAGGGCCAACATAGCCCTGAAGATCTCTTTTAGGGGCCAATGTTTTAGAAAAAGGGCCAATAAATTGAAAGCTGCAAAAGAAAAAAATCCATCACAGTACCATGGAAAATAAAGTAGTTTATTAGTATCTGTGATAAAAATAATTAATAGTAAGTGCTTTTTGAAGTGTTTCCACTTAATAAACTCAGTAAAGGCCATTTTGAATACCCAGGAGCACTTTCAGTGCTACAGCTCTACGTTTGAGGCTATTTTGTGTCCAGGCCGCTAGCAATTGACTGAGATATGTATTGGTCTGCTCTTGAATTAGTGTTGTTTTGTACTTCTTTGCACTTGTAAAAAAGGAAAAATTGGGCCTTTTTCCATTTCTGTGGGCCATCTCTGATTATAATGCAGGATTCCTGCAATAATTCGGTCTAGCATCTTAGCACTGCCACATGTGCGGGGCCTCAAGTGTTAATCAACAAATTAATAATTAAATGCTTTTGTTTATACATTACGTGATTGACAGGCTACCCAATTAACATTGAATCAAAACTTTGTCATGTCATACAGGTACCGGTATTTGATTCTCTTGTATCAGACCCATATTTCTATTCACTAGCATTTATTGATGCCATCAATAATTTTTATTCCGTTTTTTTTATTTATTTCCAAACTGGTTTGTAGAGAGTTGATTGATGAAATTGCAAAGTTTGAAGAAAGAGAGTTTTCTGCTACAAAATCGTCCAAACAGGTATTGCTGTCTGCTATTTATAGTGTATTTAGTAAAGAGAAGTTCTTATTAAAAAGCACTTACAGTAGATGTTGGAAATGAAATTGGGCCAAATTCTGTTACAATATGACCGTACAAAGGATGTTTGTGCTGATGTACAATAAACAGTGTTCATTTATTTGTGGATACTAATTTTTGTTGTGTGAACATTGTAGGTGGTGGGAAGGAGACATATCTGTTTAATAGACATAGGATTGAATTTCTAATAAATAGATGAGTGTTAAACCAAATAATAATTCCTCCTATTTATGTATAGCTTCCTCTTGCTATATCTTAATTACAGTCTAAGCTTTCCAAGTTATCGCAAGCCCCTAAATTGGAGCCATTAAATGAGGGTGGTGGTGCGGCTTTGCTTCAAATGGTGAGTCACATATTGCAGATTAACTGCAATGTCCATTGATTTTGAATTTCTGTATCACATTTTTTGTCTAAAATGCTTTTTCATTATTTAAATAGGTGAATAATTTATCAGGTAAAAAGAGTTTCTTTTATCTGGTTGAGGGTGCCAAATAATTAATAAGTAGCATTTGAGCATTGTACACTAATATTATTGTCATGAACAATGTACAAAATGTTATTGGTTAACAGGGTGATTAATGATAGTTTATATTCTTATTACTCATTATTTTCAAATAATTGTGCAATAATATAATGAAAGTTTTGAGCTGTAAAATTCTGGTTTTTTGTTCAGAAACAGATAGCATGCTTGACAGTTTCATTGGTTGAAACGTTTATGCAATTTTCCATATATAATCTGTGGGCAGGGAACTGTACATGAATTTTGGATACGAGCGATAAATGTATAGGCAGAGCTATATTTAGCACCTGTAAGTCATTACTTAATATACAGAAAACCACAAGAGTAAAACTGCTTTCAGTTTATTGGGTACTTTTTAGCACAACACTTTATTGCAAATCTATTTGTATCCATGGTAATGATTCTGTTTTTTTTATTATGGAAGATATAAGCCAAACACAAGGCAATTTTCCAGTATATTTATAGCTTAATTTGTGGCACACCAGTGGACATTAGAGGATTCATTTCACAATTTTTATGGCAATGATTCTTCTGCAACTATCTGAAAAGGAACTATTGACAGGACTGATAAGAGATCAACAAAAGGTACTTGTTTTGAATTCATGAATGTTTGTGGATTCCAATCAAAAATTGCATTCAAGTTTTAAAAGTTTTGGCCAGCTAGCCTGTGGCAATATTTAGTCAGTTTTTTTTGTGGCCAAAATATTGAATAAGGGTTACAAGACCAACAGTTTCCCTTGTGAATAGAGATGCTACAAATTTCACTAAATGATAATTGTCTTTGTAGTATTCACTTTCTAATCCAAAGAAAAGTGTATTACTAACAACTTGTGTGTCGAATATTTTTTGCAGGAAATCAACAGATTAAATGAGGAAAATGCCAAGCTAAGAGAACGTATGAAAGTCTTGGAAGGAAAGGTACAACATTGTTTTGGAGTTTACTATTAGCACTTTTTGACAAATACAAAACTTGATGTTTAAACACTGCACTAGGTTTATACAGTTAATTCTTTCTTCACTGTGTATGTGTTGTGGTTCAATTTTTTTCTTGGTTTAAATTTTATTTTCCTTTGTTTTTTGGTATGGCAATGTATGATAATGAGTTTGAAACAAAGGAAAATAAAATTTAAACCAAGGATAAGATTGGACCACAATAACGTATACAAGTCATGTACTGAGTGCATTGCATGTTCATTGAATTGCTGTACTTCTTTTTCCCCCAGATGGAATTTGCAGAGAAATTTTAATTTTTTTTGTGTTAAGTTGTTATGATACTAACTTTTGTGTGTGATCATTTTGCTTTTTTTCAGGCCACCAGTGTTATTGGTGAAAGGAGCAAACTGCAGGCAGATCTAGAAAACACACAAGCAGCCTTAAGAGCCAAGGGAAGTGTTAAGGTGAGAGTTATGATACTTAGTTAATGATTAAATTTGTTTGAAGAAGAGAGGGAACGGTGGAAGCTAGGAGGCAGTCCAAATTGAAAAATGGTGTTATAAAATTAATAATTTTTTTGTGTGTGTTCACATTGTTGCAGACTTATGATAAAGAAGTCTCTGAACTGGAACAACAAATGGCAGCAGCCAAAATGGATTGGAAAAGGGTGAGTGCAGTGTAAATTATAAATTTTTTTCAAATACTGTACAGTCAATAAACTAGCTCCTTTAAAGCTACAGTGTAGATTAAAATGATAATATCAACACAAAATCTTACAATAATGATGCATTCGTGTTTGTAATGCATGGTTGCAAACTTGTAGAATATTATTTTGTAACCACAAGAACTATAAACCAATACCAATAAATTTACCAATAAATGTATATGTTGTAGTTCAATTTTTTCCTTGGTTCAAATTTTATTTTCCTTTGTTTTCTGGTATGGTAATGTATGATAATGAGTTTGAAACAAAGGAAAATAAAATTTGAACCAAGGATAAAATTGAACTTCAACATATACACTGTATGCTACCAGTAGTCCCCTTGAATCTTAAATAATTCCCGTGGTTTAGTATGAATTAAGCACCCAGCAATAAATTTCACTCAACAGTTACAACAGCATGGATCCCTGAAATGGAAAGGTCTACTTACATGTACATGTCTAATATAATGCAGTTATTGTGGGGATAGTTTCTAAAGAAACTGGTGCTGTGTTTGTGGGGAATTGAAGCACAAGAAATTGGGATAATCAAACGAATTGATAAAGTATTAAAGTTATACCACCGTTAGGTAAAAGGGAGGTGCTGACGTTTCAAGCGTTTATAGCCCTTCGTCGGAGTGAAGGGCTAGTGCTGTGACGATGGGCTAACTCTCGAAATTTCAGCACCTCCCTTTTTATACCTTATGGTGGTATAACTTACTTTATAAATTCATTTGATTATCCCAGTTTCTTGTAATATAGTACAGTCTCAACTTAAAACTAGCTGGTAATGTAAGTGATTATAAAGGTTCCGCTGTTGGTGATGTTTGAAGCGCTGTTGTGTTGAACTGCAGATTTTGTACTTTTCTTTTATATTTTTTCATTATTTCATATAATTATAATAATTTTAGTGATTATAATTATTATTTTATAATAATTATTATAATCATAACTATAACAAAATTCTCAAATCTGATTGGCTATCAACTGCCCTGATTTCAGCCTTAATAGGACAGTCAAATAGGACAGTACGCGTCATGCCTGAGTAATTGGACAGTACGTGCCATCACGCGCGCGCTTAAATGGCTTTTTTTTTACTTCTGGCATAAAAAATCTTGGAATTTCATGTGTTTTGATTTAAAAAAGAGAAGTTTAAACATCACAAATTTTGTTAAAGTTATGATTAATTGGTAATAAGACTTTGTGTCGTCCAATTCGGTCTGCATGCAATCATACTCGTGATTAAACAAATCGGACTCCCGCTTCGCGGTCGTCCGATTTTGTTTATCACTCGTATGATTACAGACCGAATTGGACTCCACTCAGTCCTATTACCATTACTTATTTTATATTATACTGTGTGGTGGTTTTCATATTTCTGTTGAATCTGATTCCTGGAATGGATCAGCTTGTTGTATGTTACCTCTAGAATCTACTGCTACTGAGATTTCCATACAGTAAGTACCCAAACGCTTATTGTATGGAAATCTCAAAACAACAAGTCTTCAGTTTTGAAGAATGTTCCTTTTCGTAGGCAAAGGACAGAAGCGCATCCCAGACAGCTTTTCTGGAAGATGACTTAACCAAATGCAAAGTATGTTTGAACAAAACTGTGCACGACTCTTGGCTTTACAGAAATTGTTCTCAGATTTTGTCAATATAACTGGATGCTGTACTGTACAATCCAGTGCTCGACCTTAACCTTTTTAAATCGCTGGTCCTTGGACTAGTTGAACTGAAATTGTACTAGTCCTGAGTAAATCTGTGGTAGTCCTGTGGTAGTCGGAACATTGCGAGGAACGCATCGAAACAGCGTTTACAAGATGTATATTTTGTTTTCACCTTGTATAATTTTTTAAACATTACAAACTACAAAGTAGTTACTGGTCCTGTGACTAGTGGTTCTAAGTTTCTACTAGTCCAGAAGCATTTTGCACTAGTCCAGGACTAGTGGACTACCGCTAAGGTCGAGCACTGCAATCCTTCATCACTGAATAGTAGGAAAGTAATAATAATATTATTTAAAAAAAGTCATTCACAACCATTGAATATTACATCATTGTAAAATAAACAAACTACAAATTAAGTTGCTTTAATTTAGAATTAATAAGTTATTTAATTTATGTGGCAGTTACATTGTAGTTTCCAAAATTGTGTTTGGTGTAAAATATTGTGAGTTTTTGGGCTACTGCATATAAGCCCTCAAATCTCGCTGATTATGGCCCGAAAAGATCTTTTCAAAGTTCAGTCCTGTAACCAAGTTTATCCTAGCGTGTTAATTTTTCCTTGTTATGCTACAGCTCAAATAACAACAGTTACTGTTACAGTATAAAATAAATCTATTTATTGTTCATATTTTTTGTTACATTTAATTGCAGCATGAAATTTTAAAACTTCAGCATGACCTTGAAGAAGCTCAGAAGGTAATCAATGCAAAGATAGTAACAATTATTCTTATTTTAATTATTAATATTGTTATAAGTAAATATTATAACTTTAATTATGTATGATCCCGAGGGAAACGTCAGGACTCGAGGGAAAACAAAACTAACTAGTTTCCCGAGGGATCGCCGGACCATACATTAAGTGCTTTGTTATATATTTAGACTTTCTCTTAAACAATTACAGTAAATAGCAAAAACAAACAAACAAAGATGGCACAACTGGTGCATGGGCAACAACTGCGCAATTATGTCCCGGTCGGGATACATTTGAATTTGATCAGGGGCATGTGACCAAGAATCAGCCAATCACAGTGCTCGTTTTGTTTAGTGAAAGTCTAGGTATATAACAATATGTGTTAATGACCAAGCGTGAGTTCAAGATGGCTGTTTATTGGCTGAGTTCTTTTTTGCATTTGTATTGTGTGGGACTTGACTAAAGGTCAATAAAAAGGCCAATATCCAGCCATGCTGACTGATCAGGCTTGGTCAATAGAGGATTTTGTATATGGCCATTTTACGTTGTTTTGTGGTACAATACTGGACATCCTTAGTGGGCAAGGCAGTATCTTGCTGCTTCCATAGCTAATCAGAACTCAGGAATCATCTCATGTTGCTCACTCACTGAACCAGCCCTGTAATGTTATACACTTTTATGGTCCCGAGGAAGACAGTTAGTTTTGTTTTCCCGAGAGCCCTGATGTTTCTCGAGACGAAGTCGAGGGAAACATCAGGACTCAAGGGAAAACAAAATTAACTAGTTTCCTGAGGAATCATACATTAAGTACTTTGTTATATATTTAGACTTTCCCTTAGCAAAAACAAGCAAACAAAGACGGTACAACTGGCGCGCGGGCAACAACTGCAAAATTGTATCCCGATCGGGATACATTTGAATTTAATCAAGGGCATGTTACCAAGAATCAACCAATCACAGTGCTCGTTTTGTTGAGTGAAAGTCTAAGTATATAACAAGATAATTTATTATATAGACACAAGTGTTTTACTGGAAAATATACCCCTCGTAAAATTCTTGTGGCAAAAACAATATTTTACTCACTTGTTGCGCTCGTTTGTAAAATATTGTTTTGCCACTCAAAAAATAACATTCATATCTTCGTGCCACCATGTAACATCCTCTATGTAATGTTAGTAAGGGTAATCATACGGTTTCAAATTCAATTTTGAATTAATTTGCACAACTGACCTTTTTGAAAAACTCACAAGTGCAAATAATTCCAATTTGAATGAGAAAAACCGTATGATTACTTATTAGTAATATAAACATGAAAACATTTGCCTGGAGGAAGTGCAGGAAGATCTCATTGCGGACATGAAGTGAGCATTTGATGTGGATTTGACACTTTATTTACTGATTGGCTGATGAAGATGAGCTGATAACGCTACAAATTTAAAGTAGTTTGTTTAAAAATTAAGAATATCATAATCCAGAATATCGATGTGTAATTTGCACTGGTGTTACACTTTTTGCACTGGTGTTACACTTGAACTGCACTGCTCTCAGCCAATCAGAATCTAGTAATTTTTTCATTTATATTATTAATATTGTTATAATTAAAGGTTGCCAGAATATGAGTTTTACGTGGTTACAGTAGTTTGAAAATAGATAATTAAACAGTAATTTTTGGAAAAATTATGACTTCACATAATTTTTGCCAGGATCTTGCTAAGAAATTCAATGAAACGACGCAGTACAAAAACATGAAACAGATGCTGACTTCAAAGAATGACCAGATTAAGGAATTACGTGGAAGACTACGCAAGTGAGTGTTAGAAGAATTTTTTATTGGTCAATCAAGACCCTTAAGTTGATTATCCTTTCAATTCTCATAAACTGTTTACATGAAAGTGGAATAGTGCTTCAAAGAGAAGTTGTGTATTGGTCAATTGAAAACAAGTAAGACAGACCATCAGTACATATAGAATCCTGCTCCTGTGTTTCTAGTTATGTCATTAAAGCAATAGAATCCATTCTTTCAGGCTTTAAAGTGCAATTAAACAAGTTAAAATGTTAGAATGCTCAAATTAGAACTTGTATTTGCTTGTGGGCTGATGATTTTATAAGCTTCTCTTATGTTCTCCCAATGTCCTGCTAATCAAATGCATTCCTTTGCTTAGTTATTTATTTTGCTTTTCAGATATGAACCAGAATCCTAAATGATGGCAGCCCCCTTGGTTACTGCAACAGGCATTTTAGATGAACAGAGATCTGAAAGAGGCACTGTTCCTACAAACGTACAGTAATTAACCTTAGTGTTCCACTGTGCATGACAAGATATGGAAGTTCTTTGAATTTTGCAGTTTTTCTGACTGGACTAGTTCTTCACATCTTTGAGGAATATTTCTAAATTAAACTGACCTTCACCAGATGACAGACAGCAATGCTTACATTGTAGATGTAGTGTAATCGCTGTAAACTTTGTTAACTGCTTATTATTCTTGGAAAAAATTTCTTGGTTGGCAGAGTTTTAAACCGTATCAATATTAATTTTCTCCGAACTGTTCTCATATATTGGTAGTAGTGAGGAGAATTTGTTTAAATATCAATACAACTCTTTGGTTATTATTTTCGTTATTCTCATAACATGAATGGTTGATGAACAGTGAATACTAATTGTTATGAGAAATTGGATGCTGGTCACTTCTGGGACTTGAAGGGTTAAGAGTATGGTTCCTTTAATTTGTTACTTAAAGAAAATTTGGTGACATACATTTATTAGTAAGATTTTTTAACAATTATTATTTGTATTACCATTACAGTAGAGACAATATTTATTTAGGAGTTGGTAAGTTCCTTGGTACAACTTTTTCTTTGTAACATTTATGATCATGATAAAAATGTTTTTAATATAAGCTCATTAATTTTCACAATGTCAACCCTTGGTCCTGTTTACCTCTTTTTGCCAAGTCAAATTGTTGTGAAATTAATTTTATGTAATAAGATAATAGCCTGAAACAATGTACTACAATGTAGTGGTTGTAATTATCTGTTATAGGTCAGTTCATGTATAGTAATGTAATTTTTTAGTGGGAGTGATAAAGTTCTTTGGAAAAAGCTGCAATGGATGAATGTGTTACTCAGATGATATTGTCAGTACTTAACACACTTTGAGTTATGGTCACCGAAGTATGCTTTACTTGGCAACAAGGAAATTTTGAAGAGTAATAGTTATGAAAATGACCCAGTTGATATCACTGGGAACTAAAGGTACTCCCTGAGATACAGAGTGTTGACATACTTTCATGATTGTCTGTATGATGCTTAATTACCAGTTGGGAATTTGCCATTATGAAGAGGCAGTGTAATATTATTAAAATTAATGTGAATCAATAAATTAAATCTGTTTTGATTATGAATATGGTGGTATACACCACATATACACCACAGAACCATCATGTCCTTGAGTTTTGATACATCCATACAGTGTCAATCCCCTCTTCAATCATTTTATCTGGTTTCCATGTTGGCAGTGGGAAACGGCAAGCTAGTACTTGAGCATCTTCTTTCATCTCTAGGTGGAATTTTTCTTGGAGGTTTGGCATCTTGGAATAAAAGAAATGATAATATTACATGTATTAACAAACTTCAAGAAAATCACACTAAGCCATTCTTCTTGAAGGGAACAAAAACTGTGCATGTACTGTTTAATGTTAAACACAAATCATGGCAATGGTAGTATAAACTTCTATACAGTAATAATAAGAAGCACAAAAAGTGAAAGATGCTGCATTTGTGTGCTTGTGGAAGATTATTAGGATTAATGATTAGACCTGGAGTTGTATAGTTGAGAATGGAAAAAATCGTAGGAAGTCCTCGATTGAGGCACAAACTGTAGCAGCTGATTAGGAAAGGTGGAAACTTCTTCTAGGCTTGAAGGAGTTGGATAGAAGAGAAGTCCATTTTTACATGTTTCTTTATAATTATTTTCAATCATGATCAAACTACTGTGAGATGATACACAAGTTACAATGATATTAGTAAACAATACATACCATTTCCGACACTCCAAATATTACAATGACATCAAACTGGGACAGGTTGACCTGTGATATAAAAACATTTGCACAATTTTTCTTCAGTCCAGTAACTGTACTTTGGTATGCAACAAAAATATAGCAAATTTTTAGTTTACAGTAGTCAGTTGAGTCTAGGGTACGTTTTGCCCTCACTTTGTATGTAATGTATGGTGATGTCCTCAAGGAAGAATTTGTAAGTTGGACTTGAAGGGTTAAAGAGTGTAGCTTAACCATATTAACTCTAAATCCAGTTATACCTCAGTCCGTACATGTGTGTTAAAATGTTACAACATGCAAGTAAATATAAACCACACATGGATTATTGTGAATTATTTTGTTTTCCGTAAAAAAAGAAATAAATACTCTACAATCATAGAAAGTTTGATGGAATACCTTCCATAAGTTAGCTCTGGAAAACGTTGCCCTATTATGAAGTCCTTGTAGCCTTGCCTGCAGCCTGGAGTACAACAGCAGCCACAAGTTCAACTCAAAACCATGCGCTTGGTAGCCTTGTTTTGCTGCAGCAAGAACCTGTCATATTAATGGTAACCTCTACGTTATTGTGTTCTAACTAATCTATTGCTACTATTTTCCCCCTTATCGCACAGCACTGCATGACAAGTGGAAACTGCAGAGGCAATCATATCTGAGCTGTATTTATTTCTTCCGTAATATATAACATTAAATAAATTTACCCAGCCACCCTACCGCACCCCCTCCCCCTCCCATTACCCAACTGTCCCTCATCCTCTTGCTTGGACCAACCCAACCTCCTTATGTGTCACTGCTGCAGTAGTCTTTCACACCCTCCTCCCCAACAACTTGCAAAATGCAAATAGGGCAAGCACTAATGCCTCGCTTCTTTATGGCTTTTCATTAGGCCTTTGTAGTCAATTCAGTTCTTTGGCATATCTGGGTCAAACTGCTAGCCTTCTGCTTGTATATGAAGGGAACCAACATTATTCAACATGATTAAATGAAAGAGGCCTGGGAATTTAGCAAGACACAAGCAAATTCTCCAGAGATTGTAGTGGGCCTGGGAAGGGCTAGGGGCCAAACACATGGACCAATATTTGGAATGGACATATGTCGTGTATAGCATTCTTAATAGAAAATGCTTTCACAGTGTATTGCACTGAAACTTGGTATTTCTAATAATATGTTGAAAATACCTCCTCTCACTTTAATATTCAATTATCATCATTATACATACCACTCTACCGTCCCCACTCCCCAGATCTACCAAAGTCGTCTTTTGCATGGGAGCCCTGGCAAGACGTAGAATGTTGACTATTTGGTTCTCTGTCGCTGGTACATAAGGTAAACATACTCTTCGTAGAGCTGGCGTCACGAAAGGAGTCGTGGCAGCCACAAGCCCTAACGCCGTGGCTCCCGTGATACCAAGGACGAGTTTTCCAAATGCGTTAGAAGTCTTCCTAGGTTTATCGTCCTTGTTTTGCTCCATAAATTCAAGCTGCGTATTTGAAGGAACTTCTGAAGTCGACATAACGGTGTTAGAATGGTGTGACTGTTCAATAATACACGGACATAAACGAGCAAGAACGAACATCCGTGAATTCAAGCTCGCCAGACAAGTCCACCACGTACGCCTTGTGAATGCAGCTGAAATTTTATTTCTTCCATAGGTGGGTTGAATCGATTCAAAAATTACTATTACCAAAAATTAACTGCTTGGAAATAAGTTCGCTACGGCTCAACGAGGCCACTAAAGAGAGAGTCAGAACCTTTCTTCCTTTACAATTTGTCCGCCATCTTTGACGCAGATTTCACTGTGTAGGGAGGTGTAGGGATCCTATAAACTGGACAGTTCTCCAGTCGCTCAGTAAAACACGATCAAAAAAGATCAAAGGTTAGTTTGAAAAGAAATCGCATTTTGAATTCCTAATTAGTCTTTTAGTGTATTAGCTTCGATTCGTTAAGTTTTCTTTGTGTGCTTTCCTCTACTCTCATCTCTTACCCCGTTAGGACCCCCGTTAGGTACTTATTTATATTTATTTGTAAGCGCGGGCTCATAAACAGTCAAGGTAAAATGGCGACGGAAAGCGTCAAATTGAAACGAAGAGGAAAAAGATGACATACGTTGCTGGTCAAATGGAACTGCAGGCAATTTAAACAGAGGACGGCAAGTCTAATTTTCAGCAATGTTTGGTTGTCTTTTTGAAACGGAGGAAACAGAGACAGAAGAAGGAGCGGCTGCTGTAGTTGGAGGGAAGAAAAAGTTTGCCGGAGACAGCAAGAAACTCCAGAACTCTGCTCCCGCTCCACGTGGTCACACCGGGCTTTGCGGTCTTCAAAACCAAGGAGCGACTTGTTATTTGAATTCTCTACTACAAACTCTTTTCTTTACCCCAGAATTCAGAGGTATTTCTCGAATGAAAGAAAAGTAATTGCTCAAAACACTCATTCATTCAATCCTACAATTGCTCGCGTCCTTGAAAAATATATGTTCTGTTGAATTTGGTTATTTGATAGTCTATAGAGGGCCCTTACGGAACTCTCCTATACGGACTATACGATATCCTTCTTTTTAGCGTGATTGTGCTTATGCTCACAAAAATAATTGCAAATATGAGACTCACTGCAAACTGGTTTCGTGTCAATTTAGACCTTTATTTTTTCCACCAAAACGTCGATATGTACGGTCATGTGGGTGGGTAATTTCACTCTTTGGCCTTCCACTAAATAACCTCTATTTATATCATAGTACTGTGGATACAGCTAGTAGGAAGCAGAAAACTATTTACATTTGGTCAATATGTCACCAATCAATTTTGCATCTACAAATATAATAATGTAATATACACTGCAATACATTTCGATGTATATGTTCTTTAGAATTTTGAAAAAGAGTATACGCTTTGTTTGTTTGTGTATACTTGCACAACAGTTTAGCACGGAGGCTTGTACATATGTCGTAGTTCAATTTTATCCTTGGTTTAAATTTTATGTTTCCTTGTTTTAAACTCATTTTCATACATTACCATAACAAAAAAAAAAGAAAGGAAAATAAAATTTAAACCGAAGAAAAAATTGAACCACAACACATACAATGACAAGACTCCCTAGTCTGTGATATATTACTTTAAAGCTTTACACAACTAGACTGCCAGTAAGTACAGTATGTTCAAAGTGGGTTTTACCTCTTCATAGTAGTGGAGCCCTCATTGACCAGAAACCTTTTGTTGAAACCTTGAAGGCTTGAAATATGTAACCCGCATTCACAGCTTGTCAAGATTCAATATTCTCCAAGTACCATATTTGGGAATTGCTTTCCCCAGTCTTTGAGCTTGTTGGCGCTGTCGAGATTCCATAGTGCACTGTACTGTATATAACATGCATTTGCAACAATGACCTGTCTGTGTAATTTTAAGAAGTGGGTATTTCCCGGTAAGTCAGTAAGTATGTCATGCTATTGAAGCCAATTTGAGTGGTTTATTTTGTTTCTCTTGATTGTCCAAAAATGGTACTTGGTGGATTGAATGTGGACAAGCTGCGGTTAAAGACATTCAAAAGCAGGGTTTCTGGTGGAAACTCTATAAAGTCTGGATGTAAATGCCATCCCATGACCACCAGATTATTTTCAATATTTCCATTTTCTATTATCAGTCAGTCTCTTCAGACTTAGACATGAGGATCTTGGTGAATTGTCTTCTGTTGGAACAAATTCGAAAGTAAGAAGTCTTGATTCTCATGTTTATTATAAACCATATTCTTAGTGAATGCATTTAATGCTTAACCAGGAAATGAAAATAAATGATTAAGGGCTACAATGAATGTTGGAATAAATGAAGCAATGACTGGGGTACACAGTTTGTAAGGATGAGAAAGGAAGAAGAGAAGGAAAGGCAAATAACTAAGGAATTGAATACAGAAAATTGGGGTATGAATTATCAAACAAGTTGATATGATTACAAGCTTGAGTGACGCTAACACTCACATGTACTTATTGAATGTACATGTATCTGCTGCATTACTTGCCATTTGTACACTTTCCTTAACCTGCAAGTCCCCTCTGTCACCTTTCTCTTTTGTTGTGCAACTGTTATTAAATTTAGGTTTATCTATATTCATAAATTGACAAATGTTTACTAAGCCTAAAACATATTACAAATTATTACCATAATTGATATCAACTCAAAACAATTATCAGACCTAAATTGAAATTGTCAGGGTGTGCTTGACTCTCGGCCACATCCGACAGCCCTATCATTATCCATCACCTTGATATTTATCATATGGGTCCAACCCAGAGCTCATCTGCTAGCTGTGCCATGTTGATGAGGCCTAACAAGGCTGAAACAGCTGTCCATGGCTGCTGGCGTTTGAGCCCTATTTTCCATTTTTTTTTCCTTTCTGTAGCAACAGGGTCTTATCTTGTCTGCCACTGATGCCTTAGTGTGCATACTTGTGGCTTTATCATACCTTTATTACAATTTGACATTGTGCTTGACTCTTGGGCATTTACTGCTTCTTTGCTGTGGCACATGTACATGTATACAGTTACTTCTAGTTTTATTCCGTGCACTCTGTCATCTCCTCAGGTCCGAGTCATCCCATTGCAGCTTCAGAAATTATTTACCCAACTTCTCTTGTTGGATAGAGACAGCACAGACACCGCTGACCTTACCTCCAGTTTTGGTTGGACAGGAAATGAGGTCATTCTTCCATATATATGTTATCATAAACTTAGATCAATAATTCGCCTGTGGTGAATTAAAGAATTCTGATTGATACCCTATTGAGTCTGTATCATACTTCTAACCCCTTTAAGCCACAATTATAGTAAATGTTTACGCTAGGTAAAAACTGTCAGGTGAAGGTGTGCATACACTGCAAGTTCCACATGACTGGAGCATATCCTGGTCTCCAGATGTAGCTCAGTGCTATAAAAATTGATAGGTTTTGTTAAGAAAACTGTTACAGACTGATTAAAGAGTGCTCCAATGAAGAAATGGTAAATGTGCAGCATACAACCATCAAGTTATAGATACACGTGGGAGGATGCTGAACACAAAATAAGTGTAAGAGTTGCTTGAGTCGCAGCTGAGAGCATCCCTAGCTTCCTGAGTGCTTATCAAACCTCCCAAGTGCATCAATAACGCAATGGTTGCACAGCTGCTGTGTTTACCATTTCTTTTATAACATAAGACTTCACAACTTCACAATCTAACATCAGCATGTAACTAATGGAATTTTGTGTATTAGCAAATCATAGTGCATGCTTCCTCAAAGCTATTTTATCAATATTATTCTTGGCTTCTTTTCAGTTTTACTCAATCTTTTTTTCTTGGTAGAATTTCTGGTGGCTATTGTCCAGCTCCAATGGAATTAGAAATCATACTGCTAACATTATAAATGATTAGTGGTACTGTATTATCGGGGAAGGTACATTTTTTATTGGGATGATTGGGGTGGGGTATTTTAGATTTTTTTTTTGCAAAAAAAGTTGTGGCCCTCCCACGTCTTGGAATTGGATTAATGCATGACCATTCAGAAATACCCAGACAAAAACATCTGACCCTCCTCAACACCTAGATAAAAATAACTGGAAGTGAAAATAACAAACTGGAAGTGTTACTCATATAACCACGCTCATCTGCACACAAAGTACAGTAGTTAATTGCATGTGTGTGATTGTAAAGTGAAAACTTGAAAATGGGCTAGGATTTACATGGGATAGAAAGAGGGAAATGTGTTTGTGGTGAATACGAGGATTTTGTGAGGTCAGATGGAGCAACTTGTTTATACAAATAGAAGCAATAATGGCATAATTTTTCCTTGTAAAAAAAAATTGTGATCCTCATACATTGACATACATTGTCAGATTTAGAGTCATTTATAGTTTCATTGGTTTGATTCTTTACAGGGGTTTCAACAGCATGATGTTCAAGAACTGAACAGAATTTTGTTCAGTGCAATAGAGTCATCTCTTGTTGGCTCCTCTGTAGGGTCTGACTTGATCAAGAGTTTATACCATGGAATATCAGTGACAAAGGTAAAATAAGCAAAAAAAAACACCAACAAGCTGGTATCCCAACTCCCAACCTTCTTAATACAACCATATAATTTTCATAGCCGTTCTAGCCATATACGCCTCTGGCTTTGGCAATGCTATTTAATATATACAACTGTAAATAATAATAATAATAATGATCGTGAGAAGTTGTAGAAAATAATGACTTTATTTTAGCATTTCCACAATGAAGTGGCTCTTCATCTGAAACAATTCAAATCAAATCAAATGTTGGTTTTTGTGGAGAGGGGAAACCCGGAGTACCCGGAGAAAAACCTCTCGGAGCAGAGTAGAGTACCAACAAACTTAACCCAGATATGACGCCGAGCCAAGTATCGAACCCGGGACACATTGGTGGAAGGCGAGCGCTCTTACCACTGCGCCAACCCAGCTCCCCATTATATGTCGTGTTAGAGATGAATATATATTAACCCTTTAAGCCCCAGTATCGATATTCATTTTATCCTTATAGCTGTTCTCATATATTTGCTATGGTACTAGTGAGGAGAATTTGTTTAAATATCAATACTTGGACTTACAGTGTTGATGAAGGAGGGCCCTTGAGTGATGATGAATTATAGGGCTTCCACTGTATGTGTTTTTGCCATGTTATTGTGATGTAGTATCCAGAGGTTTTCTGTTGTGTCATTTGAGTGTTCTCTTTTCCATTTTGGTGTTTCTTTATCCTGTTATTATTATTGTATTCTTGTTGTCCAGGTGATGTGTCAGCAGTGTGGAAATGTCAGTGAAAGAGAGGTAGGTGCTGTGTTTTTGTGGATTTGTAACAGTGCCAAACAGCTTTCAATCAAACAGGCTTACAATGCAGAATTCAATCAACTTTAAGGTCTGAAAATTAACTTTTAAATTTCAGCTGCAAAGAAAAAACATTTATTGTTGATCAACTGTACACTAAATGTCTATCAAAAAAATAACTGGAAATGCCATGTTTTAATCTTTCATTTATTTTCCCCCAGATGTGCAAATAAAGTTTATTGCTATGCAGTCATACTGATCTTCCTCCAAAAATGTTTGAATGAACAACAGCAAATTTCTTTAATGGTGAAGCAGTGAAAAAATGTGTTTATTCTGTGTATTGTAAAACAAGAGACAGCAACTTTTCACTGGAATTCAATTTTTTCCTGGCTTGGGGGTTTGTTGAAATAGAAATCAACATTTTCCCACTACCAGTAACTTTATGGGTTAACTCGCGTGTTTGTATTCATATAGCTTGTTTAATCATTGTGTTAAGGCTTTTAGAATTACAGGAATGATCATCAACAATCAGGGTTGCCACTTATTTTACAAGTCAGCAGGAAATAAAATCAAAATAGGACTATGGTGAACTCGTGGATATGTTTACAAAACAGAGAAAAAAGAAATAATTTAAAAATTAACGAGGTGTTTTTTCAGAGTTGTGATTGAATGAACTTGAAGATAATTTTAAATAATCTATAATCACAACATAAAAGTGACCAGGGAGCTGAGTAGCTTTCTGAAATAAACATACAGTGAGTACATGACGCCAATCATTTGACTAAACTAGGCATCAGTTATAAGGCAGGTGGCAAGCATACAGTTGTTAAAAAATTTGATAACTTAACATAAGGGTACAGGATTAAATGGCACCGAAACCAAATGTAGTTCTGGTATCCTGCTGCTCACTGTCTGTGAGTTCAAAGTTTCTAACACATGTAACAGGGTCCTTCTGAATAAGGTCTGAATTTTGTTGCCATGACATTGTCAATTTTATCATCATTATAGTTTTTGTTGTCTACAAGTCTATTCAATGTATTCAACAGAAATATCCACCTTGATTCTGCAGCTGATAATGAACAAAACCATGTAGGATAGTCCAGCTGACGAATCATACCAAACAAGTCTTTCTTGCATTTTTGCAAAGTATGTTAGTGATGATCTTAAAATCCTTAAGACTCTCAATCCTTTATCAAGCTGAATTAGTTTATTTACATTACCATCTCATTTTAGGTTATCAGTGGTATATATATTCAGGGTTGCACTTAAAAAAAATCACACTTGCCATCATTAATACAGCAATACATCTTTGTTTTTATCCTTATAACTTCTTGTTTTTACAATGTAAATATGATGAGTCACACAACAGTAAGCAAAACAGGTAAGCCTATTTTTCCAACATGTCTACTTCAACACAATCTAGTTCACTTCAAGGTAAATTCGGAAATCAATAGACAGAAAACTTTTCATTGTAACGGCTTGTGGTCTATTGTATATAATATAACGCTTAATACATTTTCTACATGACTTACTCTTTTCGAACCCTTTAATGACTTTCTTACATTGTAATCTTCATGGTTCTCCGCCATGGCATGCGCCTCCATATTTAATGGTAAGCGTTGACATACTTCTTGACCGTCCCAATACTTCTCCAACTCCATTCCTGTTCGTACTAACACTTAAATCAGTAGAAACGTCCTCCATGCGATGTTTCTTATCTAGGTTGGCCACAGAAGTTCTTCGGTTTCACATCATGGATTCGTCAATTTATTCTGTTTTCAGTAGTAGTTTCGTTCAATAACGAATACTCATTTCGCTCATATAAGTTCTCATTCAAGTGCTAATTTCGCTCTATGAGTTCTCATCAAAGCTTACTACATAAGCAAGAGATTTTCTCATCTTCAGATCACTTTCGAGCCAACTGAAATTCATATACTGCTTGTAATCTTGGGGGCGGTCGATGGCGGTCGATGGCGGAAAAGCGAATAGTTATCATCTGTTCACGTTTAGCGCCTGGCCGAGTAAAAGGCTCATGAAATTCAGTCTCCAAGTTAGTTATTGTCCTAACTGAAAACATTTAAACTCCTTTTGATTTTAGTAAGACCGCTAATGAGGCCCTGTTAGTGAGGTTCTTTATGTCGCGCGTCTGAGTTTCAAACCTTTTCACGTCGCAATTTCGGAAGGTCGAAGGTCGCTGTCGTAATTTCCCGTGAGCGGCTCGTCGTTCGTCGCCATTTCAGGTCCTTTATGTCGCCGTTTCAAGGCCACGTCGCTTTTCGAAATTTACCCCTAACAGGGCCTCGCTAATCGTCCTCTTAAGCTGCAAAATCATTACAAACTCTGGCAACGGTATGATACAATTTCAGCGTGAACTTTAATCAACAGACTTCCGTGACTTCGGTCACGACAATTGTCGTCTTCATATCGGTGCCCCCGAGTTCTATCCGACTAATTACGAAGATGTCTACACTGGAGTGAGTGAGTGAGTGAGTGAGCGAGCGAGCGAGCGAGCGAGCGAGTGAGTGAGTGAGTGAGTGAGTGAGTGAGTGAGTGACAATTTGCATATCGGAGTCCCCACAAAAACTCGCAAATACGCTTCGCGTATCCACGAGTTAAAAAGTAGCCGGGGGACAAACATATACTTTTTTTTTTTTTTTTATTAAAACATGCAACTGTACATTACTAACATTACATACATCAGGTTTCTTACCAAACTAACAACAATGCTACCCCTATTACAATTTATTCTCTTAACGTATACTACGTATATATTTTAGTGAGGTAGACAACACAACATATCACAGACACAGTGCAGATACTTCAACTAGATTCTGACAAATGACGTCGTTAATACCAAAAAAAAAAAATAAACAGTACAGATTTTGAATGAGCCATCCACATACTTTCTCCACGTAATATCACAACAAAAGTTATTATAATAAAAGTTCCCATCTTTTCCTAAAATCTTGAAGTTTCTTATTTCTTAAGGCAATGAACCTTTCACTCTCCTTCTTGGCTTCTACTTTGTGTAGAAACAAATCGAATTTTGGAATTGCTTTGTTTCTTCTACACTCCCATATACATAATTTACCTAAAATTATCAGATAATTTAGCAGATCATTTCTATTTAAAATGCCAACAATAACATCTTTTAAAGATAAACCCAAATTTTCAGTCCGAATATTAGACCACCAATTGCAAAAACTGGTGCGCGCATAGGAGCAGTCATAAAAGAGATGGTATACGTCTTCGTTGTAAATTGCGCAGAAAGAACACTTCTCTGACTCAATTAACCCAATTTTAAATAACTTGGTATTTGTGAACAAAATGTTATTTAATAATTTATACTGAAAAGACCACACATAAGTTTCACCTGCTGCGTTATAGGGGATCGAGAACACCTCCTGCAACGGGTCTGAAATTTCCAAATCGGCTGACAGAGTTTTAAATCTATTCGGATATTTAGCTTTATTAGCAATCAGCAGTGAGTAAAACTGCTTAGATTTCGCTGAGTGCGTATTGAATTCCTTACCGTTATATTTAAAAATCATAGGATCAAATTCCACCGGTGGGAACGAGGATAGCCTATCCTTAGGCACAGACAGCCGTAAGGCAGACCATGTCAAAAAGTTAGAATCTAGCCCCGCATTCTTTAGGTATTCAAAAGAGCGTACATTATTCAAACTAAATAACAGATCATTTAAATAAAGAATTCCACAGTCTGCATATTTTTTATAAAAAATAGATTTGTTATCAATTCTTATCTCTTTATTATTCCAGATTACATAATGGGCATAATTAATACCAGAGAAAGCATTTCTAAAATCTGCCCACCATTCAAGTAGCTGCTGATAAAAACCGTTTAAACTTAAAATGAGATCTCTTACGTCATAATTACATTTTAAGAGCAGAGTCCCTCCATATTTTTTCAAATGAAATGTAAAATATGACTTCCATGGACCTACCCGCTCATCAAGTATCCGTGAAATCCAAGACAGCCTTATTGCTTTAATTTGGGTTTCGAGATCCGTAAGATTCAGGCCACCGTTCTTGAGCGTGTTAATAACTGAGAGTCTAGTCACTTTATCTGGACCTTTCCACAAAAATTTATATACCATCCTCTCCATCTGTTTAATAATTTCTTGTGGGGTTTCCAATATTGTAGAAACATATAAAAGCTTTGGTATAAGGAACGTTTTTATAATGGTCACTTTGCCAAACAAGGATAAACCCCTCAAACTCCATAGGTTGATCGTTTTTTGAATGTCGCTTAATCTTTCATGAAAGTTTTGTTTTATGACCTCTCCTTGGTCACACGAGAAATGAATTCCAAGCGTTTTAACTCCAGTACACCATTCAAGGCCCAGAGGTTTCTCTAATGAATTCTTATTTGCCCCAATCCACATCGCTTTAGTTTTTGAAACATTCATTTTTAAACCAGAGCATTTTTCAAAATCGTTCAGGATTTGCATGAAGATTTCTACAGAAGAGGTGTTCGCCAGAGTAACAGTCATATCATCAGCATACAGGAGTGTTTTAATTTCGTCATTATCGATTTTTATGCCTTCAACGTGCTCATTTGTCCGAAGAGATATAGCCAAAATTTCAATTGCCACAATAAATAGATAGAGTGACAAAGGGTCGCCTTGCCTTACACCTCTTTCTAACTTAAAAGGTTTCGAAAATAATCCATTGTTTATAACACAACTCGAAAGATTATTGTAGAAGGTTTTAATCCATCTTATCAGGGTCGGACCAAAATTAAAGGCCTCTAGTGATTGATAAAGAAAATCCCATTCAATAGAGTCAAAGGTCTTTTCAAAGTCTATAAACAATAGAATACCAGGTAACTTTAACGATTCAGTGTAATCGATAATGTCGAGGATTGAGCGAGCCACCTCTCCAATAAATCTACCCGTGATAAAACCGGATTGATTATGGTGGATTATTTGAGGAAGAACGGTTTTTATTCTGTTGGCAATGACCTTAGAAGCAAGCTTGGAGTCAACATTGACTAATGAAATCGGTCTCCAATTTTCCAAAAACATTCGATCTTTACCTTTTTTATCAATTAATGTAATAATTGTTTGTTTTTGTGAATTTGACATTTCTCCCGAGTCAAAAGAGCAGTTAAAGGCATCGGTCATAAGCTCACCTACAGAGTTCCAAAAAGTTTTGTAAAACTCGGCAGGTATACCGTCATTACCAGGAGTCTTTCCATTTTCAAAAGTATCCAGTGCTTTGACACCTTCTTCAATAGTTATTCGTCCTTCACAACTTAGTCTTTCTTCCTCAGACAATTTTGGAAGGCTAGCTTGACCAAGAAAGTGTTGCAATTTGTCGTGCTGCATCGTATTGATTTTCCTACTGTACAGACTTTTATAATAATTTGAAGAGGAGTCTATTATTTTTTCATAGCTGGTAGTAATAACTCCATTTAGACAAAGTTTTCTAATGTGTTTCCTTGTATGATTTCTTTTCTCCAGACTTAAAAAATACTTTGTACTTTTCTCCCCATGTTCATGCCATCTTGCCCTTGAGCGCACAATTAAGCCATTGGCTTTTTCGTCATAAAATTTTTCTAACTCAGTCTTACACTTATCCAGAATCTCTTCAAATTCTTCACAAGGATTTTGTTGAAGTTGTATTTGAGCAGCTTGGAATTTCTTCTGCAAACTTTCCTCTTTCTCTCTCTTAGTTCTTGCTAGCTCTTTTGAGTATTGCATTGAAAAAAGACGAACCTTATATTTAATCCAATCCCAAGCAACTCTTTTATGTGAGAAATCTTTCCCTTCTTCTTTCCATATCTCCAGATTCATTTTCATTAGATGAATAAAATTTTCATCTGACAAAAGCGATGTGTTCATTTTCCAGAAACCCGGCCCTTTTTTAGTCTCCTCAAACCCTTGCAAATGAAGTACAATTGCCGAATGGTCCGTTTTAATGGCTGCAATAATGTCAACATTTTTAATCAAGTCCTGGAGTGTGTCTGAAATGAGCCAATAATCTAATCTGCAAAAGATAAATGGAGATTTTTGGCACCATGTAAAACTTTTTTTTTTTTGGGTTTTTTACCCTCCATATATCATGCAAATTGAATGTCCTTAAGATTTCTTCGATGTGTTCAACAATTTTCTTCCTGGTCATTATTATCCCGCCTAGTTTATCCAACATCGGATTCATAGGACAGTTAAAGTCCCCTCCAATAATTATTTTATCTTCATAAGCAAGGTCTTCTCTTTTAAGGACGGCAAATAGATGATCATAAAATTGTGCGGCGTGATTATCATTGTTTGGACCGTAAATGTTAAATAAATAAAAGTTTACGTCATTGATTTGTGCTTGAATTCCAATATATCTACCAGCGGGATCAACATATTTCTGTTTTATTTTACAATCAAAGCCATTTCGTAATAATATCGCAACACCTCTTGCATTACTGCTCCCATGGGCGAGTTCTAAAGGTGCGCCCCATTCAGCTTTCCATTGTTTCTCTTTGTCACGCGTAGAATGTGTTTCTTGAAGAAAGATTATATTTGCATTTTGTTTTCTACACCATGCAAATATTGAACGTCGTTTCTTAAAGTTACTCAAACCTCTTACATTCAGAGATAGCATTTTGAAATCACAAGAACTCATCATCAATCGTCCTCAGTATTGAGTTGAGGGGAGAAAAGTATGTGGCGCAGGCTATTGACAATTAATATAACATAAGTAATGGATGAGAAGGGTCTGCAAGGCACAAAACACATAAACAGACACTTATAAAAACACAAACATAACAAAATTTGGATGAAAAAAGTTTCCGAGAACATATTAACGGAATCTTTACTGCTGGAGTCTCGCATCCTTTGCTCCAAACAGCCGTGTCCGGTCCTAAACGTTACATGGCTTTTCTTTTTTCCAAATAAATAAATATAAGTATTTCCTGGCTTAGTTTTTGATTTTTAACAACTAATAAGCGCATTGGGATAAAGCCCCTAAATATATTACTAAGTATACTATAACATAAAATAAATACATGATTACTCATCTGGCAAGAAGAAAGATTTCAATTTCGATGAATCTTTAACTTTGTAGAGAATACGCGCAGGGACGGACCAAGGAATATAAGCGAAGTCCACCTCTTCTCGAGCGCGAATTTCGTTAATATGACTCTCCTTCAGCCTCTTTCGATCGTCTCTCACTTTCTTCGACACGTCGTCAGAGATGTAAAGATTTGCCTCCAAGAAAGGATTATCTTTTAGGGCCGACGCGGCGCTGCGGAGAATGTACTGTTTATCTGTGTAGCGTAGTAAATACACATGGATGGGTCTTGCTAGAGGTGGAGCTGTATTTTCCTTGATATTTTGTCTTCTTATATTTGTTCGATGAGCACGCATTATTTCCAGGTCGCCTTCCAAGTTCATATGCTGACTCAAAATGCTGCTGACGATATCTTGACAAGAGGAATCTTTCTCGGCACCTTCTGGAATATTCCATATAACAATATTGTTCCTTTTCGACCGGTTCTCAAGGTCTTCGAGTTTTCTTTCTAAAGTGGCAACGTAAGCGGAATCCGGTTTATCACTCAAGGTAGCCTTTACCATCTTAACTTCTTTATTAGTAAATTCAAGACCTTGCTTTAAGTCGTTAATCTCACCCGACAAGTTAGCTGTTATGGACTCGAGTTGCTGAAGTTTAACACACAGGACATCATGGCGGCTTTGGCTATCTGAATCAAGCTTGTCGATTTTCCCTGCCAAGCTGTTGACCAATTGAGTTAGTTCTTCTAAATTGCTATCAGTCGGCATTTCTTCTTGTAAATTGGCTGCCCCTTTCCGTAGCCGTAAATTTCTACTCATACTTGCCAGGATAGAGAAAAAAAAATAGCTTAGGAGCGGAGCACGGAGTGACACGTCCTTACGCTTTGGGAGTCATGCCCATTTTAAACATATACTGGTGTGACTTATATTTTTGTTTTGTATCAAAGTAGCCGGGGCTCAGACTTGCATTAGCTGGGAGAAATCCCCAGCCCCCGGCCCTTTATAGTGACAGCCCTGAACAATGAGCTGTGTTGATATTCTTGTACATTCTCCTTCCTGGTTTTGTCAGAAATGCATGTAAATATTAAACTAGAATTTGGCATTTGTCTCAAAGGGTAAATTGCTGTTTTTCTCATATTGCTTTTCCAGGAGGGTTACCTTGATCTACCTCTTATTCTTTCTGGGTGTAATAGTGTGGAAGCAAGTCTCTCAGCATCTTATGTTGCCATGGAATTCTTGGAGGGTAGGAATCAGTACAAGTGCGGGTCATGTGGCACACTTGTCAATGCTTTAAAGGTTGGGTTTTATAATTGCAACTGAGGATTTTTAATGAGTTAGTCACATTTTTAGTGTCAAAAGACATACTAGATGGATGATTCTTATTAACCAAGTTGAAATCTGTAATGTAATTTACCTGGATTTTTGACCTACATGTAAGTTGGTGGCTATAGTCAGGCAAGTACCAAGTGTGTGGGCCATTACATTATGTGGGAAAATAGAACAGGTTCCATATAAACGCAAAGTACACCCTGAGAAAATGAAGTAAATTGTATTGAGATATTTATTACTGGTATATCTCCAGTCACAAACTCCAAAAAAGAGGAATGGCCATTGGTAGGGGTCATTCTGACAAGGAATTTTATTAGCTTTTAAAATCATAGATTATAAATTTATGTGAAAACCATTTTTTTTGTTTAACTGGTTGAAAGCAATTGAGGAATTACTGTTACATTGGAAAGTGAAATCAAAACTGGACTATTGTACTTCAAACCCGGTTATTATAATTAATCAATTTCAACTTTACTTTGACTGCCAGTATTGTATTATTATTGTGGAGTTACCTATGATCCATGGTTGCAACTGAAGAGATATACATATTTGATGCAGTAAACCATCTAAGTATGGCTGCCCCATTCTTTCTAGCCTGTTTCTTTCCATTTTATTCTTTTTAATATGCAAGTTAATGGTATATATGCAGGGCTTTCAATAAGAATTTTAGTAGCAGGAGAATTGTGTAAAGTAACAGGAGAATATTCTGAAAGCTCTCCACGTCTAAATTTAAAACTAGCTCAGGCCATCTAAATTTGGCTGGAGAATTCTTTGTAGTAGCCAGAGAATTCTCTGATCTCCAAAACCTAATGAACACCTTGATACTACATGTAAATTATACCCATTACCTACCACAAGGAAAATGCTAATTAGAATTGACTTATGCAAAGCAGTAGATGACTTGGATCTCACTACTAAATGCAGTAGAATCAAACTCACGAAGTATGGAATTGTACTGTTCCTCCAATAAAGTCCCAATATTCATTGTAAGCAAAATTTGATTCTGTCTTCCATGGAACTACATGTAAACTGTTTTCACACTAGTTCACTGTTGTCATTTTGATTTCCACTTTATTATTCTTGCTCTGAAAGGGTTCAAAGCTTAGGAGTCTGCCACCAATCTTAACATTTTCATTGCTGAGGTTTGACTATGACATGCAGCGGGGAGAAAGATTTAAGGTAGCTTACATTAATGGCAAACCCTTAAGAGTTACAGTTGTATGAATATTGGTGTAATCCATCAATACAATCTACCACTGCATTATTTCTTTGCTCTGTCTATTTTTTCATTATTTTTTTTTACCCCAGTAGTTAACTTGACACAGTGGTAGCTCTTTTTAATAATATATACATGTTCTCTTGGAAGCATACAGCTCTACTTGCAAGCATGTTCTCAAAGTTCTGTTTGAACTCCCACACAGACTCTGTTTTTATACATTCCAATACCCACTTTAAGGGGTTACTATACTTACTTACTTACTGCCCATCATGCCTGTGTGGCACATAGGGCAGCAACAAAGTTCCTCCAACCTTGCCTATCTCTAGCCAGTTTTTCAATGATGCTCCAGCTGTAATTGAGCTCCCTTAACTCCGCTTCTACCGTTCTGCGCCACGTTGTTTTTGGGCGCCCTCTTCTGCGTTTGCCTTCAGGTGTCCAGCGCATTGCAGTCTTAGCTATGTTGTTGTTGTTCATTCGAAGACATGTCCAATCCATCTCCATCTTCTCCTGGTGACAATCGTGCAAATATCCTCCTGCTTGGTTTGCTTCAGGAGCTGGTCGTTGGAGATTTTCCGTGGCCAGAAAATTCTCAGAATCTTCCTGAGGCTAGTTGTGTGGAAGGACGCTAGTTTTGACAGGTCATGTTCAGTCATTCGCCAGCATTCGCAGCCATAGAGAAGAGCTTACGACCAGTGTGGAGATCGGCAAGTTATAGCACAAAGACAAAGCTTAGGGTCTACCAGAGCTGTGTGTTGTCAAGGGGTTACTATGTAGATGTCATTTTGGTGTCCATATCAAAATTTTATAATTTTATGTTGTATACTGTTTCTTGTATTATGTTATGTATTTTTGGTATTAAGGTGATTGCTTCTGATAGCTCTCATGGAATTGAGTTGTCTTTTTCTGCTGTTTCATTTGTCTTTGAGAGCAGAATCCTTTCTTAATTGCTTTGTTACAGATTTTAATAATTATTTTTTTCTGGTTCTCCATTTTCCCCTTTCTCTGACAGGAGACCAAAAGATATTCCTTCCCAACTTCACTAAGCATGAAGCAATTTTGCGACTCAGACACAGAAAAGAAGGACGACCAGGATTATGAGTTGTTTTCAGTAGTGATACACAGGTCAGTATGCTCAGAGTGCTTTTAACTGACTGTCATAAAAGTAAAACCAAACTAACTACTCTGTCCAATCACCAATGATGCACGCAGTTCAATAAGCCAATCAGAACACAACTCCAATAGATGCTGCCAGCCCTTGCATGCGCGGAAAAACAACGCATGCTCGCTAGTCAGGATTTGTTTTAAACTTTTGATTGGTTGAGAAAGTGGCACCACTTGCCTCTTTAACTAATCATCTAACGTAGACAGGCAAAACCAAAGAAGTGAACCAGAAAACAGCTGCCACTGCAGGGATAAAAATTAACTCCAGTGCTTGGTGGACAGTCGTGCCAGTTTCCTTGAATTCTTAGCGGCCATCCCAAAATGAAGTAGCCCTCGATTTCCTCTAGTTGTGAATGTGGATCGCTCGTGGAATCCCTGTTAAAATGGCTCAGAATTTCCACTTCAGAACTAAAAATTCACTAAAATTGATGATCTTAGAGTCCAGACAAAGAAACGAAGAGAAAGGTAGTCCAATTGAACTACATATTGAGTTTTATTTTTAACTTTGTACTTCGCATAATTTACATTGCAACTTTGCGTGGCATAGTCGCACATCGGGCGTTCAAACCTTAACTATTGGTAGCCCTGGTCAGTTTCAACTCACCACTGGCGACCGTCCGACCGCCAATTTTTAGCCTGCAACTGGAAAGCTATTCTAGAATCTTCAGCAATTTTTTTCCTGTATTTGGAGCCTGTAGCGAATTTTTATCATTGCAACATGTAACATTCTTTTTTTTTCATTTGCCTCTGATTGCTTATATAAGGAAAGGTTAGGGTTGCTGTAAAAAATGTACCCCGATTAATACGTTATCATTGTGAGTAGTAACACCACCCTACCGCTCCTTAGTTTTTCTCCAGACCAATAGGGTGGTGTGACTATTTTGAATTGTTTGATCGCTTTCAGCGGAAGCTGTTATGGCGGACATTATCATGCATACATTTGTGACATGGAAGAACTGGGCAATTGGACAGCACCAGTGAGTGAGATAAATGCTGTGAAGATAACCCCGTCTTTGTGGGGGTGCAGCAGCAATTATCATTCGGTTTGAAAACCAAATACCTCTGATTCGTTTAAAAAAAGTCCGCATTTCGCATCTTTTTAAGTCTGCCAGAAGTATCAGCACAAGCACTAAAGTACAACATACTGCAGTTTCTTTATCTTATAGATTTTGACCTTAGCAACGCAATTTTACTAAAAATTGCTATAAAGCCTGCATGATAAAAACAAAACAAAACAAGAAACAAACAGGCTGGAACGATACTAATGACGCAACAGACCTTATTCGCTTGTACATTTTGTTTTTTCAATGTGATGTTATTCAGGTTTGGTCCTCTGTCTTGTTCATTAAAAAGAGTGCAGGCAGACATATTCATGCTTGTATGCACTCTTTTTAAAAAAAGACAAAGGATCAAATCTCCTGAGTATCATTACATTGGGAAAAGAAAATGTAAAGCGAATACGGTCTATTGCCCAGGACCAAGAATTAATGTAATGTACAGCCCATCCCTTTTTGTTAAAAACAAAAAAACACAAGAACAACCTTTTATTGCCATTGACGGTTTTGACTCTCGCAGTATCAAGAAAGCACAACTTGAACACTTGTTCAATACGTAAAGTAAATTAAATTGAACTAACCAGTAACCTTTTTGTAGTAATTATGTTATTGTAATTAATTGCTCACTTCTTTCTTTGTTGCTCCTCACTCTCTTTTCTTCTATTTCTTTTGTATCGTTTAACTGATAATGATATCTGATTCAAAAGGAAAACCCGCCTCAATTAGTTCTGCTACCTGCGGGTGGCGCGGGATTATCATTGTATTAAATTATTAAAATGATGATGTTGTTGATGACGTTGACTTGTCAGTCAGTATGAAATGGCTATTTTTGAAGTGATATCGGTGAATTTGAGAATTTCGACTCTCGCAGTGTTAATGTAGCTTAATTAAAACAGAAGAATGTGAAATCCGAAATCCGGGATATCCAACCGCCCCCCCCCCCCAAAAAAAAAAAAAACAAAAAAACAATCAAAACAAAAATTTTAAAGCTTTTATGCTGAAGGGTCTCTTTATTTATTCAGGAGAAGGAACAAGTGAGAATTGTTCAGAAGGGTGATGACGGAATAGATAATGCAGTACAGTGCGATAACCCGGTTGATCTGATGGTGGTTTTACTGAGCAAGCTTGGTGGCACAGCCTCTGTCAATCAGCTTTGCCAGGTAAGTGATGTAAAATATCAAACGCAAGATACAGCATCTTATATACAAGCCTATAAGGTTAAAAAAAATTTTTGTAAAGTTAAAAAGTAAAAACAAAACGTTTTCGGCTGTTTGCCATCATCAGGTTTAAGAGTGATGATGGCAAACAGCTGAAACCGTTTGGTTTTTACTTTTTAACTTTACATTTTTTCTTTTAACTTTTAGCCTTGTATATAAGATACTTTTTATCAAGTGAACATTATGGACAAGATACAGTGTTTCATCACATATCAAACACGGAGAAGAAAGCTGAAAATACGACGTGCAGCGGAGTGTTTTTTTGTAATTGAGGTGTTTGATAAGTGATGAATCACGTGTATTGAGTGTCTGATATAGCTTCTCAAACGAACTTGTTTAAAAACGAGCCGAGTTTCAACAAATATCTAAACATGTCAGTGTCCGATTTCCTTGCTCTTTCCTTTACGCATTATTGATGGAAAATGAAGTATATTCCATTTTTTTTTCTTTTTTCTTTCTATACTGAATTTTAATTACATTTTTCTAATATTCTCAACAAAGGAGCAAAACTATTCACAAAGAAAAAGAAAAAGTATATTACATTAGTTAAGAGATACTGGTTAAGTTCTGTTTTAGCAAGCTTATGAGCCAAGTGGGAAGTATTTTCCAAGTAAGGATCAACCAGCCATGCAAGCTCAATAGGTGGTTATTGTTATATGGCAAGATAATCTTGAGGAAAAATCGAGCGTTCTAATTGCTTCTTTTTGGTCTGGATTTTGCCATACGGACTGTCTGCATTGTAATTACATACATGCAAGAATGATTGGCTAAGAGTAAGTCAGTTAATTCCAAACAGCGCAGAACGTTGAAATTGAGTGCATAAATTTGAAATTAAATTTTTGCTTGTATATTATTAAGAAGTATTCAAATGGTTTGAGTGCGATTTTGTATAGATACGCGCTTGTAAATTGTTCAAAGACAACAAGTTGCACTCATGCAATTTTTTCAGTCTTTAAAATTTTACTTGTGCTCATGTATTCCTAATTGCACTCAAAACCATTTGATTACCAAACGAAACGGTCATAGTCCGTGTACGCGGGCAAATTCAAGATTTGCCAGTAAAACCGACTGCCAGGTAAGAATCTAATTTACTAACCTGCAATCTCGGACACTAATTTTGGAACACATTCTTAAGTTATCCCCTCACACCTCTTACAATGTTGACAAACGTTCGTGTTTTGAGTTCTGCTCTAAAATCGCCGAATGTTTGCAACTTTGAGGAGGGGAAGGGAAGGGGAGAGGAATGTAGCATTACAGATTGTCAAGTATTCCGACCATTAAGGGACTGTTCATTTTTGACGAGGGAGGGGGAGCTGGTGTGATTCGGAAAGAACCATTTAGAAATTGTGTTACCCACCCCCCCCCCCCAAGCTTACCAATTTTTTTCACATGGCCCCCGCTTGAAGCAGCGATTTCATTGATGCGCTCCTGTTAAAACATTATGCCATTTCTAAGTATTGCGAAAATATTTCAGGTGACCCTCCCTTTCCCCTATATTTTTTTTGGTGGGATGGCCCCCCTCGAAAGCCGTTTTTACTTCCTCGTAAAAAAATGAACGGCCCCTAATGGTTGAGATTGTAGCTTGCTCGAGCCGCTCTGGAGAACTTTGACCAGAGAACGTGACAATACGGTGCGAGCGTAGCGACGTCCGCTCGATAGCGACCTGAGAACGGCCCTCGCTGTTTTTGATCTTTGGACATGCTGAGTGGAAGTCATCACTGTGATAATGACTTCCGCTCAGGTTGTCAAAATTTCATTCAACGTCCTCAACAGTTGTTCTCAGAACTACCTATACTTGGACGATCAAACTCCACAAACAACTTCTCAGTCTCCTTGGTTTAAACCATTTACATTAACAGTGTCTGTCAAAAGAAACAGGACATTCTTGGAACAAGAGATATAAGAGTCGATATGGATCACTAGCAAAGGTAACTTTGAGGTAGAAACTGCCTGAATTAACAACTCTTCGACTCTTCTTTCTTCGGTTGAAAACCTCTTAGTGCTATTCGTGGATAGCTTAAAACCCCCCTTTGGCATAAGTCATGAAATTGCTTATGACTAATGCTAATGGTGGTGTCATTCTCAATCCAAACCCCACTTCGTGAGCGAATGTAAACTGGAAAGCGAGGACGGACAACTTCTGAAGGTCAAAAAAGTTAAGAAGTTAATAAAAACGTCTCGGTGTCTCCGACCTTTTCCTTTAACTGGAATTTTTTTTGTGGATTAGTTGCTTGAAAATGGCCCAGTACAAGTCACAAAATGCTCAGTAATAGTAAAACAGAAACACTTGAAAAACTGACTTGCAGAAATTAAAAAAAAAAACCTTTGGAGATTGTTTCACGGGCGCTTAAATACGCTGGTGATTTACAAGAATGTTCTTTAAGAACTCGTAATGGTTTTTCCTATCAGGAATAAAACCCCAATTTATGTATTTACTTATTATATCATCGTTATCATTTTTTTACTTTATTATTACTTGTAATTAGATCATGATTATTATATTGTTATATTATTATTATCATTATTATTATTATTGTTAATGGTAGTGATATTATTATTATTATTATTGTTGTTATATTTTTTATGCTTAACATAATATATTGTTGTGGGGTGGGATGTATGTCGTAATCTGGGCAAAGGTATTGTTTCTCTACAACTGCATGCAATACAGTTTTTTTTTCTGAATAGGGTTTGCGTCAGAGGTGGTAATAATTAAAACAGCTCTAAACCATACCATTTCATTTAAGACTGGTGATTTGCAAGAATGTCTTTATAATAGAGTTGGCTTTTCAGTTTTTTAAGAGGCATTGTGACGTGTTCAAATTCAGTGATGGTTCTGGTTGGGTATCACTACAAACTCTAACGCCCCAGCCACAGCAAAAGACGGATTCATCTTGCCATGTCAACAAAGCTCCAAGTCGGTCAGCGAGTGGCAGTTTTCAAGAAGAAAGAGAGTTTGTCGAGTAAGCTAATTAGCAAATCGAGGATATCATTCAATTTGATAATAGGACTACGAGTTGGATTTTTCTTTGAGTCAATTAGTTAATAATCTGAGTAGCAATTTTCTTAAGTTAGTATCATACGTTTTGTTACAAGTAATTTTTAAGAATTTGGTATTAGGTCAACTCATTATCTTTGCGTTGATCATTTTGTTCAATTCTCATAGTCAGTTTGCTTTACAGTGTAGTGTTATAGAAAGGAGAATTTCTATGTTGATCACTTCTGGGAGTGAAAGAAGTGAAAGAAGTGAAAGAGTTAACTCATAGAAAACGAGAACGAGTGGTTTAATTGTACTTTTGAAGTGCATTGTTTTGTTCCAAGCGTGGGTTGTTTTCGCTACTATATTGCAGGATTCGTGATATACGTAATGCGAGTTGGTGCATTCTAAATTCTTATAAAATGAAGGGAATATTAGAAAACGAGAACGAGTGGTTTAATTGTACTTTTGAAGTGCATTGTTTTGTTCCAAGCGTGGGTTGTTTTCGCTACTATATTGCAGGATTCGTGATATACGTAATGCGAGTTGGTGCATTCTAAATTCTTATAAAATGAAGGGAATATTACGTGAATGATTGTTTAGCTTTATCAATCAGAAGTCAGAGACGCAGATGGCTTAGATATTTTGTTTCCAAAATGGCACACAGTTTTTCTGTTGTTTTCGAGGTTATTCCAAATTTAACAAGAGAAATCTTCAAACACGATTTGGGGCAGCTTTATTCATAAATAGATGTCGGAAAAGAAGGAACCGAAAAGAAAAGTGTGTTAGACGAGTTAGATATTGCGGAAAGAAAGTACGAGTGATCTTAACAGGCTGCGATCCAGAAACATTTCTGCCTTGTTTCTAAAGTTCCTTATCGAAAAAGTAGATTGCAGTTGACCGCGCGTCTATTGATATTAGGGAGCTTAAGCACGCGCGTTTTTTGAGACGCGGACGGCAACCGCAAGTGAGCTGTTTCCTCTGTTAGCTTGTCTTCACACAACTACATTGACATTGATTAGTATCTTTTCTCCATTAGAGATGATCACTATAAAAATCTGGGAGATATCACCGTCCTGGCACGTGAAATGTTCTCTTCCGGTTGCCGTCCGCGTCTCAAAAACGCGCGTGCTTAAGCTCCCTTTTGTCTGTATCGAGACGTCAAAAGGTTGTGGGGAAAAAACGGGGTGCCCTTAGCACATTGATTGATCACGTTACTTACATCTACGTCATTTTGGTGAACTGTGTAGTTTCATCTTTACCCTGTATCTTGTTTTATTTGTTTTATTTGGAGGCACAGTAGTGTAGTGGTTACACAGTAGTGTAGTGGTTACACAGTAGTGTAGTGGTTACACAGTAGTGTAGTGGTTACACAGTAGTGTAGTGGTTAGCGTGTCGGACTTCCGAGTAGAAGGTTTGGAGTTCGAGCCCTGGTGCTGGCATTGTGTTGTTTCCTAAGACAAGAAACTTTACTCCACACTAAATGGGTACCAGCGATATCATGCTGGGGGTGACCCTGCGATGGACTAGCATCCCATCCAGGGAGGAGTAATAATACTCCCAGGTGCTTCATGCTACTGAAACCGGGATAAGCTGCGGCCGTGTGAACCTTAAGGCGCGTGTGCGCCTTTACTTTACTTTACTTTTTACTTTTTTATTTTAGGGAGAAATTTTGTAAAAGAAGGCGTCACTGGTTTGATATAAACGACTCCAGAATATCCTGCATCCGTGAGGAAGATCTCCAGTGCCAGTTTTCTGGAAAAGAAAGTGCTTATATGTTGTTTTATCGGAAGAAAACTCTTCCCATTCCATGGGAAAATCCAAGTAAGATTTTCATTTTGTCATTCACGCAGAGCAAAATGTTGTTTTTGAGATAAACCCATTCACGCCTAGAATTGATTGATATGTAAGATTTGATGTATGTTCCCATTCATCAATACGTTTCCCTTTTTTTTCCAGGCTTTGCTATTCCTGCGGCCCTAAAATTTGAGGTTGAGGAAATGAATAAGGAATTGATACACCAAAGGTAACACTGTTACAAATATTATTGCAAACGAACCAGACGAAGTAGTCTTCTGTTCCTGGTTTTAGAAGTTCTGTTCTCACTAACAGCCCTCAAGCAGAAACGCCGCCATCTCTTCGCGAATTAACTCTGACAACATTCCCCCGAATCCGTGCAAATAATTCGTGCACAATTTCGCACCTTTTGTTTACATATATGCCCTGTTTTTCCTTTATGTTCCTCTCTGTATTAAAACGGATGTGACGTATCTGATGGTCGCCCTCCCCACCACCTCCTCCCGGGGCAGTGCTGGCTCACCTTTCAGGCTTAGCTGCCCCCACCCCCTCCTCCCCCCTCTTCTTGCAACCTCCAGCCTCGGCCTCTTCCCATTACGTAAACTAACCACCAACCACAGGGTTTTTTTATAATTTTTCATTTTTATTTTGTTTTTACTTTTAAGAATAAGTACAACGGAATAACAGATGACCCTTACCATACATCATACTATATACAATTCACAATACAAAAAACGGAAAAGGGAAAAGAAAATGAGGAGACAAATTTGGAGGACGCCCACCCTAAGAGCTCATGCACAGCAAAAGCCTCCCCCACTTACTTAAATGTTTCGTTAATTTGTTGCGCCTCTTGCTATTTTATGTTCAACTTGGTAAAAGGCCTTGATCTTATGTAACCATAGTGATCTTATGTTACCATAGTGATCTTATGTAACCATAGTGATCTTATGTAACCATAGTGTTTGGTAGTGGAGGCTTCTGGTGAGGAGCGGTTACTATTTTTTCTTACATTTTTAGTGTCTCTCGGGTTTTCTCGTTTGATCCTCAGGGAGGAATATGATCGTCTGCTTAACGAGATATCTGTTGTTGTGCACTTTGAGGAAAATTACACGGTGAAAAATGGAGTTCTTGAGCTTAAACAAGTAAGAATAAACAACTCACTCTTTGGTTTATATTATATGTAACCCTCTTGTGCCCTTGTGTGGCAATAGAGAAGTGTTGAGCGTGTTGGAGGTCCGGGCTACGAACGCAACTAGTTGCACTGTCAATCCAAACTGTCTCTCTCCACCCCACAGGTGAATGAAAGGGTCAATGGTGGGCTAACCCTGTGAGGCGGGGAGGTACAGTACTCCCAGACAATTCATGCCAGAAACCTGGATAAGTTGTGGCCTTAGGGGGAGGGCCTCATTTTATTATGCAGGAGTCCATCACTAGGAGTACTCCTCCCCCACACTACTTTTTGGATTGCGCGTTTTAGAAATTCGTTGTCCTCAGCACTTCGCCTTATAGCATCTTCGTCCTTAGTTCTGTGATACTAGTTAATTTTAATTTAATCCATTTTTACTGCATACAATAAACACAAGTAAGCAGCAGGGAAGGACTAGAAGGGAACCGGAGAACCATACGTGCTACGTCCACCCAACTATTAAAGATCAATCACACACAGGGGTCTGCGTCCCCTACTCTTTTCGAACAGTGTTGTGGGATCTTTAACGTCCCACAAGAATAGTTTTGTGAGACGGGGCCTACGGTTTTTGGTCCTTATGCGAGAAGACTAGAATGTCTAATCATTTGCAGATGTCATAACAAAGGCAGCACATTCTCCTCAGTTATTTTAAGACCTTGAGTGTTGGTCCGGCCGAGGTTTGAACTCACGACCTCCCGCTCAACAGGTCGGCGCTCTACCAACTGAGCTAACCGGGTGGTGGTCTCTTTTCAAAGAGTTGGTCCAGTTGGGATGGCTTTGTCATATTTAGTTGGAATGGCTTTGTTGTAAAGAGACTTTTGAAAAACCAACCCACCTCTATGAAACCCGCTAACCTCCTTGCTGTGTGCGATGACGTGCGCGATTGCTGAAAGGCGTCATGGGGTTGCAAACTGAATGTACTGAAAAATGATCAGTACAAATGTAACTACAGTAAGATGAAATATGAAGAAGTTTTTTTTTCTGCACACTGCCTCTTGGGAACTATATTGCTTTTGCCAATATGTGCGACCTGTGATGAAAACACCATTTCACGCAAAAGGCGTTTCTGAAAATAACAATCGAGACCTTACGTAACAGGACAGCTGGAAGACTCAGGACGGCATAATGACGTAAAAATGTCCCGTAAGAATGGGAATGCACAGTCTAGCGCGACATCTTTTTCGTCATTCTGCCGCCCTGAGTCTTCCAGCCGTCCTGTTGCATAAGTTCTCCAATGTCTGTCAAAACGTGCGACCAAGAATATAAAAGAGGTGAGTGCTCCTGGTGATAGGCTCCAGGTTTCAAATAATTATTTCCACATTGGACAGCTTGTAGCCCTATTACGTATACTAATTTCTCCTTTTAAACCACTCTTTTGAGAAGTTATCAACAAAGAAATACATGTTGTCTAAATATTCTACTACGCGTCGCACTTCCATCTCTCTGCTCGATATGTTATATCTAATGAAACACTGTTTCTCGTGTTTGATTTATTACGTCATAAGATTGCTTTATGTAAATTCAGAAGCAAGAAATTGATATGTATACTTATCTAAGGTTATTTAATTTGTCCCAAAGGGTTTGTCCACTGATCCACTCACCGTCACGTGCGACAGAAGGAAAACCGTAAGTGACTTACTACAAGCCATCCCAAAGGTGAGAATCTAGACTGACCGCAAATCCGTCTTTAATTTAAAACATCTAATATTTCGTTTTTCTCCCTGACAAGGTATTGTCCTCTTGTACACGCAGCTTGCGCCTTTAAACTCGGACTTGGCAAACGAGTGTTAAGTAAGATATTTATCTAATCTCTAGGGGAAGCGCGAGTTAGAAAGACTCCGAGATAAATCCTGTTTAACTCTTCATGTTGCAAGGCGTCTTCCTGCAGGCCTTCACCTTTTTTATGAACTGTCCGGTAAGTGTAAATAAAATAAAAAAAAGTACCACAGTACAGTACTGCTCAATAGCTTTCCAAAATCGTACAGCATGGTTTGATCCACAGATGAAAAAGATAGAACCACACTGTATAGTAAAACAAACAGTACCACAGTACAGTACTGTTCAGTAGCTTTACAAAGAATGGTCACACTGCATGGTTTGATCCACAGATGAAAAAGTGAGAACCACAGTGAAACAAACAGTACCACAGTATAGTACAGTTCAATTACAGATTACAATCACAGATGAAATGGTGGATCTTCATTTGTCTATTCTCTTTAATGACATTAATTTTTGTTTTAGCCCAGTCAGACAGCTCTCTTGTGGACAGTGGAATCCATGATAGTACTGAAGTATTTTTGTGGAATGGTAAAGAGGTTTGTGAACACTTTGAGTTTTTTTTCATTCACAAAGAATTTCATAATTACCTACGACTTTCTCGCGTCTGGCCTCATTACTGAACTGGGAGAGCAACCTTCGGTAGATCTGTTCTGAATAGTGTGAGAGTGATTTCCACCGAGATTGAAGAGAGGTTTCTTTGTCTTGTGTGATTATTCTTCTTCTTAAGCCTAACGCCCAGTTGTATCTGAGGAGTGATTTTAACACTAAAACTTAAACTCAGAGTCAATCTCTATTCTTTCGTTTCGTTCTTTCAAGTTCTGAATACAGTTTCCACTCGTATAGGAAATCTCTTATTGCCAAGCCAACAAGTGCTTCTAGCTTCAAACGACTTATGAAATCTTTTCTAAGAGACAGGCAAAACGAGTTTAAATCATAGTTTCCTTATATATATTTATTGTTTTCCTTCACATTTTTCTTTTCTTCCTTACATTTCTACTTCAACATAGCCTATCTATGCAACAATTATAGTAAATTTTAATTTCTACGGGGGGAAATCTCGAGCTCACAAATAAGCCTCACAGCTTCTTCGAGATTTCCTCGCCACAATCGTATTTAACGACAAAGTCAACTTTATTTTCTCTGCTATTTGTACGTATTAGATATTTTCTCTTTCCTTAGTGTCCTTTCAATCTCCGTATTATTGTAACGTAATTAGATTTATTATTATTTTTTTTTTCTTTGTAAAGAATGTGTGGTAAAATAAATAAATAAATAAATAAATAAATAAAAAAAGCTTGCTCATGACCACACCAGGACAATATCGGCCGTCAATACTCGTCAAAACCTTGGGCAGTATTTTTCCTGCACGGCCCTCGTGCTTGGTCAGTAAGATATATTTGTTATGTATGTTGTAGTTCAATTTTTTCCTTGGTTCAGATTTTATTTTCCTTTGTTTTCTGGTATGGTAATGAATGATAATGGTTTCAAACAAAGGAAAATAAAATTTAAAGCAAGGATAAAATTGAACTACAACATATGCCAAGACTTTCACTCAACAAAACAAGCACTGTGATTGGCTGATTCTTGGTCTCGTGCCCCTGATCAAATTCAAATGAATCCCGGTCAGGATACAATTGCGCAGTTGTTGCCCGCGCGCCAGTTGTGCCGTCTTTGTTTGCTTGTTTTTGCTGTATAATTGTCTAAGGCAAAGTCTAAATATATAAAACAAAGCACTAAATGTATGGTACCTCGGGGCCATACATTAAGTGTATAATGCGACTGTGTAATAATCTCTCTTTTTACAGGTGGATGGCTGTACAGTTTATGCAGGAGAGGAGAGCGCGCCTGTTCGACTAAACATAAGTTTTTCTTTCCCTGACAAGGAAGAGCTTGGCGAGTTTCAAAACGTTTTTAGGAAGAACACAACTATGGGCGAGACGAAGGTGAGATACGATCGATTTCATTCAGTACCCGTGAGGACACATACTATCTTAAATATTCGTTTTCCTAAACGTTCTCTTCTTGTGACTTGTTTTTTTTTTTACATGGCTGGTTCCGCGAGTGGGCAAGATGAGTTGAATCCTGGGTTCTGATTGGCTACCCGGGCGGGCAAGATGAGTTGAATCCTGGGTTCTGATTGGCTACCCGGGCGGGCAAGATGAGACGAATCCTGGGTTCTGATTGGCTACCCGGGCAGGCAAGATGAGGTGAATCCTGGGTTCTGATTGGCTACCCGGGCAGGCAAGATGGGCCTTTCTTGGCCATCCGGGGGATCTTTTGAGTTGTCGCGCGAAACAAAACAAAGCAAAATGGCCATATAAATCTTTTATCGACCAAGTTTTTTCGGTCAAGATGGCCGGATATTGGTCTCGGTCTTCTTTGCGTTTTTATTGACCAGGATTACGTATGGTCAATGAAAGGGGAAGAAAGAACTTGGCCAATAATGCAGCCATCTTGACCTCACGCTTGGTGGATAACGCATTTATCTTTTGGCTCCAGCTGATTGTGGCCAGTCTGGTTGGAATACCTGGAGAGGATTTACTACTTGGTAGGATGAAACCGAAAGGTGAGGAGAAATGAAGCTTATCATTTTGTATGAAGTCCGTAGAAGTTACAAGGGCGTGGTCTAGGGGTGCTGGGATGGCTGCGACTTTCTCGGATGCTCCTGTCTTGAAACTATGTGCAACTTGGATCAGAACCTGATCAGATTCTCTAATAGCATTGGATCTTGTCAGTATGCCGCTGTTAAGAACCATTTATCTTATTGTGTCTTGTCAGAAACTTCTTATCCTTGAAACATGCAACACGCCTTCACAGCTTGTCGGGATTCAATATTCTTCCAGTACCATATTTAGAAATTGCTTGCCCCAGTCTTTGAGCTTGTTGGCACTGTCCGGACTCCATTGCGCACCGTAAACAACATGCATTTGCAGCAACAACCTGTCTGTCATGTTTTGCTTATGGTAGGTATTTCCCGGTAAGTACGTCATGCTACTGAATTTGAAGTGACTGGCTCATTTGGTTTCTCTTGATTTTCCAAATATGGTACTCGGTGGATTGAATGTGGACAAGCTGTGGTTGAAGACGTTCAAACGCAGTTACACGTTACAAGTGTTATGGCTTTCTGGTCCTTTTAGTTTTGAACTGATTAGACCCTCCAATGTGTTGGGTCTTGTTAGTATGCCACTATTTAGAACCTCTTATTTGATTTAATTCTGTTTGTACAGAGGTGATTAGAATCTCTAATTTCGTTGCAGCTTGTTATTATACCGCTATAGATAACCGCTAACTTGATTGTTTCCTGATAGTATGGAACCATTTGGGGCCTCTAATTTAACTTAATCTTGTCAGCATGCCTCTGATCTGGTGGACCCATTCTTTTATAATCTTCTTCATTGCCACCAATATTTTTGGATGCCCTCTGAATGCTCAAATATTGGTTACAAATTACCGGACATGGAATGGAAACGTCCGGGCACCGGCCTCAAACGAAAACCCTGCAGTAACACGAAAACCTTAAGAACTTGTCATTTCTAAGTACTGCTTTCGGGAGGTCTGTCGACGTTTTTGTGAACGAATTATATGTTCTAATGGGACTAAACTTTTGTGATTTACTGTGAGACATGTTTTTACTCAGGTAAATCTAGACAGAGAGTGCTGTTTACTGCTGATCAGGTACGTAAGAAGAGTCGGTTCTGACATTAGTCTTTTTTGTAGAAATGGTATGCATACTGTGGCTTTACTTCACGACCTTTACTTGTTGCCACAGCAGATTTTTAATGCATGTTATCTGTTCTTTTAGGACGGCATGACACTTTTTGAACTGTGTCTTCAAGATGGTGACTCCCTTGTGGCTGAAACAAATGTTGGAATTAAGTAAGCCAAGATGGGTCGTAATTTTTGTGCTTGTATAGTTATGCTAGTTTCGCTCTGGTTCTAAGCTAAAGTAAGTGTAAAATCAAAACAGATATTGTCAATAAGAATTATAGTAGCAGGAGAATTGTTTAAAGTAACAGGAGAATATTCTGAAAGCGCTCCACGTCTAAATTTAAAACTAGCTCAGGCCACATCTAAATTTGACCGGAGAATTCTTCGTAGTAGCCGGAGAATTCTTCGATCTCCGACGCCTGTTTTTATTTTTATTTTATTTTTATTTTTTATTTTATTTTTATTTTTCATTTTATTTTTATTTTTTATTTTATTTTTATTTTTTATTTTTATTTTTTATTTTATTTTTATTTTTTATTGTATTTTTATTTTTCATTTTATTTTTATTTTATTTTTATTTTATTTTTATTTTTTATTTCATTTTTATTTTTTATTTTATTTTTATATTTTATTTTTATTTTTTATTTTATTTTTATTTTTCATTTTATTTTTATTTCATTTTTATTTTTTATTTTTATTTTATTTT
>OX453279.1:5210626-5305626 GCA_949710005.1 Ricordea florida | reverse complement strand
AACAATAATGAAGGAAAGTATCTACTTAAGGATTTTGAGTTGGTGATAGTACAAATTCTCCTAGGCCCTAGTAGGTTAAATTTGACAAATATGTGGCAGTCGGGAAGGAAAAAGTGAAAGGGTTACAGGCACGAAGGTTTGTGACCAAGGAAGGCCAGCTTTAACCTCACTTTCATGCAAAGGCCAGGGTACTAAGGACACAACTGTAAAATTGTCTTTTGGAAAACGAATGAAAAATCTAGTTATGTTTATTATTGTTATTGTTATTGTTATTATATGTTACTTAACAAATAAAGAAGCCTAAGCCGTGTATTACACCGTAATAAAACACGACGGGCATTTGAAAACACGAGTGAAATGTAGAAAACACGAGCCGCAGGCGAGTGTTTTCTACATTTCTCGAGTGTTCTCAAATGCCCGGAGTGTTTTAATCACAGTGTGATACACGACTTAGGCTTCTTTATTTGCTTTATGATATAGATTTTACATGCCGCGAGTAGAAACAAAAAAGCACACAGATCGACAAACCGACGCCATTGAATAGCAACTTCTCGACGGTTTTCGCTTCTTCTTCTTTATTTGTCTTATTATTCTCAGCTTCAAAACTTTCTGCTGCTTCGCAGAGAACTCCATCATGAATTTCTTCAAAGAAAATGTTTTTCCCCGAGTAGTTGCATTTGGCCGATTCTGGCGCAAAAGGGCGTGGTCAATTTTTTCGGGGGACTGGACCGAGCTCGGTCAGAATTTTTTGGGTGTGGTCAAAAATTTTTATGCATATTTAATTAGTTGGGTCTCAACTTGTTCGATTTTTGGTCGATGATTTTTTTGTCGATTTCAATTTTTTGGTTGGGAGTGTCAAGGTGACAAAATGTATCTTTGTGGGGGGTGGGGTGGGGGGTGGGGTGTCATGGGTAAATTGAAATTTTAGGTTTGGGGTGGGGGTAGCGATTGGTACGGATTTGAAGCAAATGGATAGGTGTGAAATTAATAGCTATATATTATCTATATTTGTCACCCATTGGATTTATTTTAAAGGTAATGCGGATAGAAAATGGTTTTTATTTAGTAAATATTCAATTATCTATTATTATGAATGCATCTTGGAAGACATTAAGAATAAATTACCGATCGGTGAGATTTTTATTAGTAATTTATTGAATCTTATTAAGTGTGAGGAATCACACAAAAAGAAGTTTCGTGGGATGATTAAAGAAGACTTATTATATGAAGCTAATAGACTAATACATAAGCGGACTTTTTATAAAGATTTGTTTGATGAGTTAATGCCTATAGCATGGCATCCAAGTAGGTTTGCAGATTGGTGTCTTGATTTTGAGGAGTCAAAGGATTTGAAAGAGCGTTGGGGGGTTAATTGGTAATCGTAAAGAAATACATTTGTAACATGAATCGTGTTACAAAAGTATAGAAAATTGAATAAGGTGTTAAATAGTATAGTGATTGGTATAGAGATGGCTTGTATTCACGGTAGACGAAAATATTATTGCAAAGAATGTGGTGGTGCTGGTATTTGCCCACATGGTAGACGAAAACAATTTTGTAAAGAATGTGATGGTTCATGTATTTGCCCACATGGTAGACAAAAATATTATTGTAAAGAATGTGGTGGTGCTGGTATTTGCCCACATGGTAGACAAAAATCTCATTGCAAAGAATGTGGTGCTGGTATTTGCCCACATGGTAGACGAAAATATCATTGCAAAGAATGTGGTGGTTCACGTATTTGTTCACATGGTAAACAAAAATGTAAAGAATGTAACCATACTTATTTTGTATACATGGTAGGGTAAAAACTAATAATTTGAAGAAAAGATGTAACATATGTTTTGGTGAATATGTTTGTAAACATCAAAGTATAAGGAAATTTTGTGAAGAGTGTGGTCCACTAAATTTATAAGTTATCAACAGACATTTGTAACGCGCTTCACGTTACAAAAGTTCACTTAATCATTACACATAGACGACTATAACCTCTCTCTTGTATTTTCTAGCTATCTTAATGGCTGATTTAGTACCTGGTGAGTAGATACGAGAAGGTAGGGCCAATACATGCGTTACACACTCCATGATAGCTCTATTACGAATTGGCCCAGCCGCTTTACCATAATAGTCCCATTGAGGTTCAAACTCTTTGAAGGGTATTTCGTTTTCAATGGCAAAATCTTTAGCCATGGAGTCAACCCCTTCTGCACCTCCAGATACAATCAATTCAATGTCTGAGAGATCCAGCTTCCATTTCTTAAGAGCTTTACTTATTTCTTCTTTCAAGAAGTCACTGTCAGAGAAGTATCTACTGCCAACGATTGCCAATGATGTCATGATTTACGAATGGGTATGATCTATGGATTGGGTATCTCAATTTTTATCTGAATACTATCCAAGCTATAGTTGCAACTCCAATGGTTAATGCTATCATGTTAGTTTCATGATTAGTAGTTGTTTCTTCTGGTGAAGATTCTCTGATTTCAGGTTGAGGATCAATCTTTGGTGTTGGTTGTTTAGTCTCTGCAGCTGCATGTGGTAACTTGACTTTTGAAGATCCTAGATTATGGCTTATTCCAACAGTCTTAGTCTCCAGGTTTATATTTGTGTTGGCACCAAATTTCATATCATCAGTGGCCTTCATAAGGTTGTTATTATAACCAACCACACTCTCTGTATTTATGATCATGTTACTTGGCATCAACCATACTCCAGGGGCAATGGCCAAATCAAGCCTTAACTTAGCTTCTTGAGTGGCCAGTTGGTACCTTTGGATCGAACTTGAAATGTCATTCTCAATCACGCTACTCTCAAACAGGGTCAAGAATTCTTGTTGAGTCTCGATTGCCCCACCACCAGTACCAACAATTGAATTTCTGGTGTTAACTTGAGCCCCCAATACACAGTAAACAAAGGCTTCAGCAGATCGATTCAATCTACCAAGTCCAGCTTTAGTGAGTCCATAACCACTAGTTGGAATGAACCAATTTACCACCTTCACCAGGCCATTGATCAGCCTCTTCATCATAATTCCTTACCATATGGACATTTTGGTATCCTCCACCTACTCCATGGTATCCAGCACCATAATCAAGGAATATATCACCCAAACCCCCGTTTCTTCCACCTTTCCATCTGAAATCAGAATTGTTTGAGATACCAAATTCAGCGCATAATCTTTGATAAGCAACTTTACTGTAAGGGTTGTTGTTTATTACAAAAGGTTGCTCATCAGGCAGTGGAAGACTCAATTCATACAATATCCGTCTTATGGTGAAGTATACATGAAATTTAATGAAGCTACTCACGACTTTGGGGTAGTTGAGGCTCTCAAAAGGGCTTATTCCACAACCAGAGGTCGCACACCACACTGCAAAGTTCAGTTGTTGAGGCCAATAGTTCATGTCGGGGGCGTTCAGCCACTTTCGACTTTGTTTACCAAACTTGAAAGTCACAACTTGGGATTTAAATACATTACGCATCTTAGCGGTGAATTTTTTCGTATTGGACACGTATATATCCAATGATGTCAGCATGCTTGTGGTGTTACTTGTGGGGTCATCAAAGTCAATAGCAGGTATTGGGTAAGAGCGATTGGTCATAGTCAAGGTCTTTGGGAATGAGCTCAACGCATTATCATCCAATCCTAAATCAAGCCATAGTAGTATTTTCAAACCTGGTCGGAGGTCATCAGTCCATGTCTTACCAGTAGGGTCATCATAAGACATGATCGTCATCCCATTATGTTTCCACTTAATGTAACCTCCATATTGATCAGCCACAAATACGAATCGGGCACGATCAGCCTTTGGATATTTATTTCTGAAGTCATTGAGTAAGCCCATCTTCTATCCAGAATTTGGATAGAAGGGTTCAAACTTCTAAGCCATTAGTTACACATCATCATCCAATCCTAAATCTATCCATAGCAGTCTTTTCAAACGGGGTGATAGGTCATCAATCAATGGCTTGCTAGTGAGGTCATCATAAGACATGATCGTCATCCTATTATATTTCCATTCAATGTAACCGTAACCTAAAGAATGATCAATCATAAATCTGAATTTGTCATGGTTAGCCTCTGGATACTTATTTCTGAAGTTATGGAGTAAGTCTCTCGATATTTTGCTCATAGTCAGATAATTTGGGTAGAAGAGTTCAAACTTTTGAGCTAATATTTATGATTTTCATAAATTATAGTTACGACCCTCCTTTTAGTTCTTTGAGTATTTCTTTGCGTACTCTCTGTCTCAATACCAATGGGTCCTCTCCATTCATATTTTTTTGAGCTTTAGCCCTTATTTCAGCCTTAAGCTTTTCAAAGTTCTTGAGTTCTTCTATGATCAATGAGAACTGCTCATCAGAGATCTTATTGTCACGAAGGGCTTTGGAAACCAGGTCTTCAATGGTGTTTATTTTGGATTTGGCCAGTGTGATGGTGTTTTGATGCTTCACAGCTTTCTTGGACAGGTTCTTGGATATTTGTTGACACGCTATGGATGCGCACACAAATACGCCACTTACTACACCCAGTGGCACAGATGCGATGATTCCGACTCCACTAAGAGATGTGCCCAATCCACCAGCTGCCAAAACGCAAGACAATATACCACAGGTCGAGCTTGCATTCATTAATACACCCTTGGATCGGTTGTATTTTTTTGAGTACTGTCTCAGTGGCTTAATTCAGACTTTAGCTTGTTCAAAGCATCACAACATTGTTGGAGCCTAAATGATGGTCCATCAGTGGGGGTTGGAGGAGGTGCAGGAGGTGCAGTTGCCTCTAAGTTGGGATATATTGTTTTATATTCACCCATTTTGGAGTGATTATAACTTACTTTTAAGATGTTATCTAAATCTTAAACTGAAAGTGATGGGAGAACCCTTCAGATCAAGTTTCTTCCATCCAATGTCGAGGATGCTTAAGTCGAAGTGGTTTATGGGGCTCTTATGTTTTTGAACTGGAATGGCTGGGTAATCCTGTGATGGTATGTTGGCAAGGAGGTGTGATGGTGAGAGTTTCACAGGTTCTCTAGATTGAGTGTTATTCATATATGACGACTTATTGTCCACTATACTACACATAAGTCTCAGTGGTTCCTTAATCTGTATATTTATGGGGTATAATTTTCCAGGGGTTATGGTTTCAGGCACCCCAAGACCAACTTGTAGCCCTCTTGTAAGTTTAATGTTGAAGCTCTTATTAGAATACAGGTAATCAACAGTGTCAGTCTCAATGATCGATAGCTTAGCATTATCCGTATCATTAAGAAATATTGCGTGTATACCACGTAGAGAGTATGTACCGGGTTGAATTATTATGATGGGCCGATTATCCTCCTTGAGAAAGCCCTGGCGATCTTTGAAGTTCACTAATCGTTTGGGTATAATACAGTCAAGAAGTTGTATCTCCCGAACCTTTTCCAGTGGGGGATCCAAATACACCCTAGTTTCAGACTCATACATAGTAATGCTCAACATTTTGTTTGATTACTCCTTATTCACCTTTAAATTTCTATAATCAGCATCTGAGAGGAATCGAGTTTTGATGATGCCACAGCTGGAACATTTACACTTCATCATCGGCCTTCCTTTGGATGTTTTGGTAAAGGTTTCACTACCAGGCACACAATCAGTCAGCTTTTTCTCTTTGACACAGTAGGTCTTCATTTGATTCATTTACGTTTCCTTTTTAACTCTTCTATGAAGTAAAGCACAACTGCCATTATTAACAGCAAAGCATGTTTACCAAGGAATGAAATAGCCTCTCCAGCAGTCTTGAATAGAAAGCTTACAATAGCGCCTACCATCCCAGGCAATAATTCACCAAGTTTCTTCCCAAGGGTTTTTAGGCCATCACCAACCCCTTTGCCCAATCTTGAGAGGCCTTTGGAGAGGTTGGAGACTATAACACCAATGACCACTCCAACGGCACTCATTACAGCAAAGACTGTGAATCCATATTTCTTGAAGATGGCCTTCACACGATCCCGTAATGACATTCGTTCCTCTATTCTCTCATTCTCACCTTCCAGGTTAGCTATCTCCTCCTCCTGCTCACCAATTTCCCTCTCCAGAGTCTCTATTTGGCTACTTTCCTCCGGGGTTTTCAGTGGCTTGTCCCTATGGAATTTTAGCTTGTCCTTTAGTTTGGATATCATGGTCTTTCTCTTTGATATCTCACCATCATTAGCTTCCACAACTTCTTCCGCGCTTGGGCCTAGACTATTTTTGATGGTGGACGGTAATTTCTCATTCAATTCACCATCACCTTTGAATAACACATAAGGTTTTGATCCTTTCCTAGCCAATGATACAACTACTTGTTTGAATTCATTAAATTTAGCTATAAACTTTGAAGTATCAGCTTTGGGGAATTTTGATCTAATCTTAGTCACAGCTTCATCTTGTTCAATTTCCATCTCTTCTATCAATAAGGGTCGAGTTTCATCAACACCACCAAACGAGGTTTCCTCCTCTTCATAAGGATCAATTGGACGAGTGGTTGATGTCTTTGTGATTGGGCTCAAATAAAGTGTATCATCCCCATCATCATAACCTCCATCATCATCACCTGGCTCATTTAGTTTAGTTGGATCTAGATCAGTATCGGGAGCAGTTGCCATATTTGAAGTTGAATATGGGAACTTTCTAAATTGATTTCAAAAGTCTCGTATATTCATGTCGTTTGGGTTCCATATTTCATCGCGGAAACCAGTCTTTGAATTACAGTCTGGGATTTTTCTATTTATAACCAGTGGTGAGAGACGCTGTTTGAGTTCACTCTTGGCAATGGCTATAGGATTGAAATCAAATGGCCAGTCTATGACTGGTTTATTACCCATTTTGAGTTGTTCAGCTCTCAATCCTACCAAACGAATATATTCATGTGGGGTCATTGTGTTATCTGTTATTTTGCCAGTCATTATAGCCACTTGGTAATAATATATGTGCCAACAGCTGTAATTACAATAGTCCAAATCATTTCTCCAGTCTTCTGATCTGAATTGGGTCGGTAATAGTCTGAGAATTTGGGAGGATTACCGATTTGATTGTACAATCTCAGCGCTTCATCCGTCTTTGATATGTTCTCAGATGCTTGGTTGGCATCACTCTTTCTTCTGTTCTCAAAGTCAATATAAGCCATTCGTCTCTTTTCATATGCAGCATAGTTTTTCTGGTATTTTTCCATTGCCTCGTCATGTCTTTTTCTTTCAAGTTGAGCATCAGCTGCAGATGATCCACCAAGTAACTTTGTTGCTTCACTTACACCCCAGAAGGCGGTTGCATTAGCGACTGCACCTACAACAATAGCTACTATAGTTGCCATTTATCATTTGATGTTTTACTCTTAAACAATTTCGGCGCATGCGCAGTGGCATAAAATCAAGACTTAGAATTTTTCAGCCTCCAAAATGGATATGATATCACTCATATTCAAACGCTTGTGGGTAGTATCTTCTGATCTTCTAAGTAAGTTTTGACATACATACTTATACTCAATACAACTACCCATTTACCATAATTCATGATACTGGTCGATGGGTCACCGGTGAATGTCTCCCGAAGAGCCTTTTTGGCCAGCCAGCCCATACCAGCCGACAATCCAACGAGAACTGCAGAGTCAGTAACTGTCTTTACGAGCTTATTCTCAGCCATTTATGATCACAACAACTCATCTTTTAAGCTATTTTCCTCTTCTTTGACGGGCTGACTTTCTATGACTCTGGGCTGTGGTGGATTAAATATACGAGTTGGTGTTGGTACATGCAAATCAGCTATTCTATCTCTATAGTTTGTGAATAAGGCATAGGCGGCAAGGCCAATTGTGCCTATAATCAGAATAGTTTGGGATGACATATTTGGTATCCAATCCTTTACAGATTCATTATCAGAGCCCTTCTCCTTTTCCTTTTCCCTTTCCTCCTTTTCCCTTTCCTCCTTTTCCCTTTCCTCCTCACGTTTCAAAGCTTCTCTAGCCCTCTTATTCTTTTCTGATAACGTTTTACCAGCCTGTACTCTCTTAGGGTCTTTGACCTTTGTTTTGACAGAAGGCTCTCTAGTGATTTGCTCAGTTTGTATTTCTTCAGACATGTTATGAGTTAATCTAGTATAACCTTTAAGTCTCCTAGTAAGAGTCATACTAGGAAACTAAACATTTTCTATCTATTAAATTTGGGTAATATCAATAGATTAAAATCCAAGCTATAGTTGCAACTGCAGCTGCAATTGTTAATACTTTTATTAGATTAGTGTAATTACACATCTTTAGCTCTGTATGTTTCACTTCCTCCCCATCTCTAAATAACATATACTTTACTTCCTTCTTACCCTCATCATCTTCCAATTCCAAGCGAAAGTATATAATATGCCCATTATACTTTGACACGAAATGGACAACCTTCACTCTCCTATCCTTTCTCATATTTTCAACTATATTGGTAAATGCTTTTGCTAGATTAGTGCAATTACAAGTCTTTAGCGTTGTATTCTTTACTTCCTCATCATCTCCCGATAACAAGTATATGTGTATATCCCCATTATCCTGTGGCTTGATATACCCATGCTTGACTTTCTTATTATTTTCTTCAACAACAGACTCTTTAGTGATTTGTTCAGTAGTTTGCACTTCTTGTTCAGACATGTTATGAGTTAATCTATTGTAACCTTTAAGTCTCCTAGTAAGAGGCATACTAGGAAACTATCACATCCCACCCATCCACTTATTTACTTAGTTCTTAACCTAACAATGTTCCAGAACCATTTCATCTGGCTGATCATCATCCTCATCATCTTCAAAAGTAACATCTTTGAAATCGCTTTCATCATCTTCTTTTGGTTCTGTCGCTTCAGGAATAGGTTTGGTAAACCTAATAGATTTTATTAGAAGTCCATATTCAAAGAGAGCAATATATTCGCTCCTTGTGGAGAAAAATACACTTTCAAACTTCAACGAAATTTGTGCACATGACTTATTTTTTGGATCAAAGTTATTCTTATCAATTATATAGTCACGATAGGTTTGATTTCTTTTTCTACCTATAAATGATGAATGCAACTTAAATTTATCACCAGATCCACTGCTATTAAATTTAGGATACATTGTTAATGGTTTCTCATATTTGGACTCTGACTTTGACTTTGACTTTGAACCCGGCTTTGAATATATTTCTGTTGCGTATACACTTTTCTCTCACAGCTAACTTGATTTTTAAATTTTTGTTTTACCGAACAGTGTCAACTCCAACTTGATCTGTATCATCAAATGTAATAACAGGAGGGGGATCTCTTAGTTTGAAATGCTTAATGGTGGTAATAGCTATTATTAGTAATGTAGCAACCACTCCACCCTTTACTACTATTGAACCAGACACTTCTGATAGCCATTGCTTAACCAATTGGTTGTTCTTCCAATCATTTACTAGAGCGTCTGGTTCATCTATTCGACCATAACTAGTAAGACACCAATTGACTAGTTTAGCCAATAGATGTAAAGGAGGATCTATTAGTCCATCAGCCATATTCTTACCCGACACCATCTTATACCTCTTGTAGTACTTCTCAACATCCTTTTCTGATAATTTATGTATATCGGACAGGGTCATTTGCATACCAATATACTCCTTGGTAGAGCCTAAACAAGCTAGTATTGAAAGTTCTTCTCTTTTGGATTTCAAATCATCATCACTAGTGGTTGGTGTTGATTGATGATCATTTACAACAGTTTCACCATTCATGATATCTTCGGGAGTTGTCATGATTATGCCGTGAGAGCCGGTATCTCTAAATAATTTTGGAATGGATGTCTAAGGGAGAAGCATAGCCTTGCATACTTTTCATTCATAAGATGCTTCTTATATTTTTTACAAGTTTCGGCATCCAGATCTCCACCATATTCCTCGAAAAGCATCTTCATGGCCGTCTGTGATGGATTATGAAATGAAACCACACAAGCTACATTTTCACGGAACGGTTTGGCTATAGATGTGAGCTGCTGAGTGAGAACCCACACTGATATCCCTATATGTCTCCCAGAGAAGGCCAAATCGATGAATTTGTTGGATCTATTCTTCAGATCCTTTGAAACGGCACAATCGTCCAATATTATGAGTGCATTCATATCTGAGAAGAACGATGAGCAATCCATCAACAAATTGTTGATTTCGTCATGATCACTCGCATCTGGTGAGAGTACAAAGAATCGTTTATCCCCCTTTGCAAAGCCTCTATAAGTCTTGTTATGGGCATATGTTGGACAAATCAACACAATATAATCGAATACTTGCTTATAGTGGCCTCGAAGCTGTTCCACTATGTATTGAGTCTTTCCACAATTCGTGGGACCAGTGATGATACAATTGAATGGAATCATATCTTTGAGTTCATTCATCATTACTCAATACATTAACTCCTTTAGATTAATGTTTCTTCTCATGACAACGTGAGAAGAAAAACATACAGCAGCCTAATATCTAATCTCCTTTAGACCGCCATTAAGAATGGTCATGACGGCGTCAGCAGCAACAAACATGTAGCATGTAAGAACTCTAGTTCCTACCTTTTCTCTCTTAATTTCTAAAGTCACACCATCACGAGTAGCATGAATATACAAACCATTTCCATGGATATCATTATCTGGATAAGTCCTCAAATCAATCCACAAAGCGAACTTATCTGTATAGAAGTCAGATTCCTTAATTGAATCACTAAGACCAACTCGCTTAATTATGGATTGCCACAAATCAGTCGCCATCATACCTTTCAAATAAACTTGGTTGGGCACTCCATCTATGTCAATCTTGACTGATGTGATCCTTGGATTTGCAAAAATCTCAGAATCCCTAAGACCTTCTGCATGAGGGGCAGTGAAAAGACATAGTATACCAGTCATAGATCTCCTTGGCACATTAATATGCTGATTTATCACAGCATCATTAGCCTCGGAAATTGTAAAGGTTTTGTGAAGAAGTACTTTTTCATACGTGAATCCTTTCCCAGCTTTGTAGGACGCAACAGCCTCTCTTGCTAAATAATCATTTGATATACACTGATACTCCATCTCCATGTTTATTCATTTATAATCACGTGGTGTTTCACTGTTTGAATAAACCACAACATCAGAAACTTTAGCCAAAGTCAATTCAAATCTAAGTGGATGTGGTAATCCTCTTGGATAAAATATTCCGTGATCTTTGAGGATTGTGTGATCTAATGGAATAGCATATCTAGTGTTATGAATCACGGCTAAAGTATTATGCTTTGCGTTTGATGTATCTTTATTACCTGCATTGGTTCTAATTTTCCTTATATTAACATCAGATATACCCTGTCTCAGTCTATTCTCACGATCTTCAGTTGTCAAAAACAAATCATGATAAGTTTTGAATAAATCAAATCTACTAAGATCCTCTATGATTTCACCACCAAATAGAACCTTATATTGTGAAATTAGATTCCTACCCAAATTATTAACAAGAGTGTTGTCTTTGTGCCCGGTTACAACCATATCAAAGGTTATGTAGACACTACCAGGAACAATCACTAAATTCTCACTCAATTTGGGTATTTCAATGTATAATGTCTCACCAGGTTCTGCAGATGATGGGTTTAGCGTGACCCTATTTAATGACGTCATAGCCTTCAACCCTTCGCGAGTTCTTGGAACACGATTGGTATCAAGAATGCTTGGTATAGAAGTCATTTTAAATGCTTATATTCTTGTTTATAAATGAGTGATTCCGATGTTTTAAATCGATTATATTATTCCACTGATGGATACTGGAAAGGATACTCAGCCATACCCAAATTAGCCAAAGCAGCCAAAGTTAGTGAAAAGGTCGCTAAAGAGTGGTTGGAGAAGCAAGCCTTGTGGCAAATATATCTCCCAGCCCCCAAGTATATACCCAGGCCACATTGGAGTGTGAATAAGCCTAATCAAATTCATCAAGCGGACTTGTTGTTTCTTCCTCATGATACAGTGAGAAGAAAAACATACCGCTATGCTCTAGTTGTGATTGATATTGCTTCAAGATATAAGGATGCTGAAGCATTGACCTCAAAGGAGAGTGGTGAAGTTGCCAATGCCTTTCAAAGGATTTATTCCCGTAAGTTGAAGTGGCCACAAACATTAATGGTGGACCCAGGAACAGAATTCAAGGGTGATGTAACAACTCTTATGAACAAGCATCAAGTTACAATCCAGCGGAGTGAAGCTGGGAATCATAGAGCTCAGGGTTTTGTTGAGAGGGCTAATAGGACTCTCGATGAGAAGTTATTCAGCCATCAATACGCTCAAGAGATGATTAGTGATAACCGATCCACAGTTTGGGTGAACAGGTTGCCTGACATCATGAAGACCCTCAATAGTGAGACCACCCGTATTACTGGTAAAGAGCCTGAGGAAGCTTTGAAAATGGACTCAATTGATACTAAAACTCCAGACTATAAGCGACCTGTGGGATTGGATGAGAAGAGATTACCTCCAGATGTTCAAGTCAGATATCTATATGCCCCTGGTGAAGATGAAGGTGGGGACAAACGAAGGGCTACTGATCCCATATGGAGTCTTGAGGTCTATGATTTAGCCCGAACCATAATCGAGCCGGGTCAACCAGTCTTGTACTATTTGAATGGGGGTCCAAAACGAGGATTCGTTCGTGAAGAGCTTCAATTTGTACCCCAAGACACTGAATCACCACCTTCTAGCGTTCTGAAATGACCATGTGCATAAGTATTTACCCCATCTTCCATTATCACACGTTTGTCGTCCTCGCGTGATAATGCAATCTTATTAATAGTTTCAGTGTAGATTTCATGCTTATGACTCCTTATGGTATTCATCTTCCTTCTCTGGAATTGGCCACTGAAAAGACAAGTCTTGTAATCCTGGAAACTTATACTCTTACTCACCACTGCTTTGTTTACACCCTTACACTTCTTGACTTCCTTCTGTTTATCCGTCTTGAAGGCATACAGTTTAGCCCTTAGACCCACAAATTCCGTTATCTGCTCGCCACCAGCTTCATCCTTGAACATCCCTCCAACCTTCTTATTCACTCCGGTTTCAATTCCGGATGGATGGTCCTTGGGATAATTGCTGGTGTCGAATTTATCTCTCACATCTGGGCTTATGTCATTGTAAAAGTCCTTAGTCTGTATCTCATAGGCTAAGGAATCTGTATCTGTGAATAACAACTTGGCATCATCTCCATACTTTGACTTTATGTAATTGTAATGAAAGTCATACATGGTTATCTTACTTATGTCCAGAATAGACAGTCCTAAGTAAATGGGTTTATCGAAAAGAAGTTTAGTTCTCTTCATATGGAAAGCAGTCAATTCCTCACAGAATATATTCCTATGATGGAAGTTTGGCTTCACAATCAACTTACGTGCTTTCTTCTCATTAGTGACCAACTGAATATCCACCCTCTTCCTAACATTCTCCATAGTCTTACCAAATACTGAGTTGTTCATCAATTTGAAGAAATCTTTTTCGAAATCATTCTCAGCCTTAGCTCTAAGACTATTGTTCAAGTCAATGTAGGACCTTAACCACTCAGCTTCTTCGAATTTGATCCCTCTGTGTACCTTGATTAACTTCAATCCTAAAGACAAATACTGTTTCAGTGCTTCATGATGTAATATATACTTCTTCTTGTCCCTCAAATTAGGAATTAACTTAACAACACCTTCCACATCCAATCTCTCTGGAGCCAATGGATAGTCATTGTGTAGATCATGTAGCTCTAGTGGGTATTCCAAATCCACCTCCAATATGCATGGATGGTCTCTCCAATCTGTCAATTCATGATCATCCATCCACTCAAAACCATGAGTTGGTAAAGCCTTGGTCATTGCATGGCCATAGAGTCCATTAGCATCTAAATATGTGATATACTTTGTAGGCAATTCTGGATCATATTCCTTCATATATGGATTGTTAGCTTTCCCATGCCTAGTGGAGATCATTGAGATACCACCTCTGATACCATTCTCGATCATAATCAGCATATCTGGATCTCTCAATAGCTCCAATTCCACCTTGGTTATTTTCAATGTGGCATCCCAAGCCAATCCAGGTGCAGTAAAATGCCATGCAGGATCCAAACCATAATTTCTCATACAGACCCCTCTGAAGTTCTCAAAGACATCAGCTAATAGGATTACATCTGTTTTGAGATATAAATCATGGTAATCCCTAAAGTTTTTCATACCAAAGGTATCCCACACGTTTCCAGCATGTTGATAATCCTCCTCTGATATATCAACATCATATAGTATCGAATAGAATTCCTCCTTAGGTGGTAGACTAGACACTTGTAACTTATCAAAGCTATCAAACCAATCATATGGAAATACACCCTTTCTAGCCAATAGGTCAAAGTTTCCCCCTTCATAGTACCTCGAGAGATTTTCCAGAGACTCTCTTGGCAAGTTATCAACCAAACTGGCCAGACCACTTGCCATAAATCTAAAACTATCTATAAATCTAATGGAGCGTTTAATCTGAACCTCCTTACCCTCCTCCTCATCCCCTTCTACCTCCTTCTTGAACTTTTCAACCACAATCTCTTTTGTGAATGAGATGTACTTTTCATCGTTGAGTGGGATACAATCTATCTTACCCTCTGATACCCCCATCTTCTTGATAAACAAGTGACTGTCATATCCAGACAAATTGTGGAATATGACTGGGAAGAACTTGGGGGTGCTGAATTCCAGATTGCATTTCCTGTGGGCTGCTCCTCTGTACCTACCTGTAAAATGACAGTGATCAATCACCTTATCATTCCCCAATTCACCCTCACAGATATGACAATGGGTAGCCTTTCTATGCTGCCTATGATCACTATTTTTAATTATAAGCTTCTTTTCAGACTTGAATTGATTATAGATCTTCTTGATATCCTCCTCCAAGCTTTCCTGGAACATTTGTGGTATGTCATCCTCAGATGAGTTGGCTGTACGCATCACTAACTTAGGCTCAAAGACCTCATCATCAAAACACTTGATAAGGTAACAAAATCCTGATGGCTTGTGCTTTTGATATTGATTCGTGAAGCTATCCCTATCATCCGGTGAACAAGTGTCTATCTTCTCCGTGAAACACTCGAAATCCGCGTAGACCACAAATGGCACTTGCATCTTTCTTCTGTGGTTCTTGAAAGTAATGTATTTTGGACTGCCATCCTCATTCATAGGCATCTCTACTTTGACTGCTTCGTTGTTTAGACAATACTCCATATGTGTGTCCAACGACTTTTCTGAATTGAATGAGTTTAGGCAATTATCACAGTAGAAACGAGCATGCTCATTCTTATTATACTCGATAAGTCTTGACATGTTCTTGATCCAGCAGTAATGATTTGTCTCATCATTTGATGTTAAGAGCAGATATATCTTTCTTACTCCTGACTTATTACTACGCCTGATTAGAGTTGGTTCACCTTTCTCATATCCAATAACATTGATCCCATATGGATTCTGCCTTTCAAATCTATCTATCTGATTTGTACCAAGTGCTGATACTGGAAACTCTATTCCTGACCAATCTAGCTTCTCTGAGTTTTCTCTCATCTCTTTGTTTAGTCTTCCAGCATCCTTCTCCCTTGGAAACACAGCAGATGTCACTGCCCATTTGAAGCACTCCTGGTCTTCTTCATTCTTAACATTTATGATTGCCTTCTTAGCGGCTAATTTAGGTGGTAATTTAATATATGAACTTCCAGAAAAAGGTTGAAATGGGTTTATATGAATACGAAAATCTACAACATGGTCAAATACCCATCCAGATCGCTCATTCTCATATTTCTCCACCAATTCAATCAGTCTAGCTTTGATATTATCAAACATAGTAAATCCATTTGTTGAAGCTGTTACTATCTCCATCTGTGAATGAAAATGACCTTGACTCCGCTCAATAACGCGATTATCCTGGTTATTCCTCCTTATGAAGCCACATGAAAAAATACACTTCATCTTGAATGGCTTCTTCTGTTTACGCATCAAAACATAGAATTGTGATCTAACATTGCTAAGGAATGAAGTTGGATCATAGCCACTTCTACCCTTTATTATATAGGTCTTCAAAAAGCCTTTCAGAGCCGTTTCATGTCTTTCTGGTATAAAGTAATCAGACTCTCTGAGAATATTAGCTGCCTTTCTTAATCTCTTAGTGAGGGCCCTCTTATTTGGTTCTCTAACATTAAATCCTATCCAATCTATGGTCTTATTAATTTCATTCTTAGCTAAATCAATAGCCCTTCTATATGAGGCGCGAGCGGGCTTTGTTGTTGTGAGTCTACTTGGACCAGAAATCGGGACATTAGCTTCAGATACTCGTGGGGATCCGACAACATTAATGAGTTCTGCTTTACGCATCTTGGCATAGCCTTGTGTACCAATCTTCTTGGCTATGATTCTCAGTGCATTCACTGTCAAGTTCTCGGGTTGGACATCTGATAACGCTTCGAGCAATTCAGCCTTTCTAAATCCACCAGCCTTTACACCAGCTTTTTTAGCTATTGACCTCAACTCTTTCACTGGTAAGTTCTCCATAGCATCATTGGATTTACAAATGGTAATCCTTAAACCAATCACTATGCTATTTAACACTTTATTTAATTTTTATACTTTTGTAACACGATCCATGTTACAAAAGGAATTCCTTACGATTACCAATGAACACCCCAACGCTCTTTCAAATCCTTTGACTCCTCAAAATCAAGACACCAATCCATAAACCTACTTGGATGCCATGCCACAAACATTAATTCCTCAAACAAATCTTTATAAAAAGTCCGCTTATGTATACGTCTATTAGCTTCATATAATAACTCATCATGAAGATTTAAATATATTTTAACACTAAAGTTAATGATTTCATGATTATCAGAACTTTCATTTATAGCATCTACTATATCCTCGTTTATATCAAGATACATATGAACATAATAATAAACTGTGCTACGAACCTCCATAGTTAACTTTTTAACAATCTCATCAATAGACAACTTATTAAAATCTTTTACATATTCAATCTCACACGTCTCTATGGGAATATACCTCGCACGAATATCAAATAAAAAAATTATTTTATCAATATACCCATTACACTTGAAAATAATAGGTAATAAATCTAAACATTTTTTTTCTATAAAATCATAAGTTCCCAAACGATTTATATTTTCATCGGTAAAATGTTTTATCCAATTAATTTGCTTCATAATATTTTCATAAGTGTCACTCATACCATCACTCATATAATCAGTATCATTACTGTCACTCATTCTCTTTTGCTTCAAATCCGTACCAATCGCTACCCCCACCCCAAACCTAAAATTTCAATTTACCCATGACACCCCCACCCCCCACAAAGATACATTTTGTCACCTTGACACTCCCAACCAAAAAATTGAAATCGACAAAAAAATCATCGACCAAAAATCGAACAAGTTGAGACCCAACTAATTAAATATGCATAAAAAATTTTGACCACACCCAAAAAATTCTGACCGAGCTCGGTCCAGTCCCCCGAAAAAATTGACCACGCCCTTTTGCGCCAGAATCGGCCAAATGCAACTACTCCCCGTCTCTTACAGAATTGTCGAGTAGAGGTAATATGGCGAAAAACAATAAAACACACTTTTTTGATAAAACATAGGTTTTAGACCAATCAGAGCGCGCGTAATAACGTAGCTATATTATAAACTGTGATAAAACACTCCGGACACTCGAGAAATGTAGGAAACACTCGCCTGCGGCTCGTGTTTTCTACATTTCACTCGTGTTCTTAAATGCCCGTCGTGTTTTATCACAGTGTAATACACGGCTTAGGCTTCTTTAATTGTTGAATAAAAGCTCAATAAGTGGCTCTTTCAGGCATTTTTCGCGTTCGTCCCAATTTCTCTCAGGACTTAAGCAAACAAGGTCAGGAGGGGAAAGATGAAAGTCCATCATGGCCTGTGCTATCTGTGGAAATAACGACAGACCAGGTAAAATAAATCAACACATTGTGTTTTTCAGTATTATTCACACAGATCCGCCACTAGCAGCAACAAAATGGTATAGTACAGTTTTCTATTCAGAGCAGTTTCCTATTTCAGGTGTTATCTTAGGAACTGACTTTGTTGCTTACATAACTGTAAGGATCTTTAATTTATTGAATATCTTTCTACCGCAGTGCACGTATATGAAATTTTCATATATTCACATTCATTTAATAAATTCCTATTCACTGTCGTAAGTAGTTTCGTGATTACTTTGGTTTTGTATTGCAAAGTAAGGTGATTGGCTAAAAAATCTCGTGCCACTTTTTGTAACCAATCAAAGTTAGGCAAAAATCTGACCAAGTGTTACGGGCTCTCGCGCGTTTTATCGCGTTTGGAGCTGGCGACATGGATTTGATTGGCGTGCCTCGTGCCGCCCTATCTAAGTCTTGGCCTGAGAAGACTCCCTGAGCTTCGTTTGGGGCCTTTGTTTTGCAGCGCACATATTACTGATATTGATATTGTGATTGCTCTATGATGGTTTCTTCTTTTCAGACTGTTGGGGAACTCAAAGCACGTATTCTCTCTCTTGCTAACTTGGAACACATGACAGGTTTGTGGCATGCTGAATCAGACCAAAATTCAAGAACAACTTAGGTTAACATCTCGTTATACTAAGTAGATATGCGTTATTGACCAAGCGTGAGGTTAAGATGGCTGCATATTGGCCAAGTTCGTTTATGCTTGAGGTCAATAAATCCAAACAATATCCAGCCATCTTTGCCGAAGGGACTTGGTCAACGAAGGATTTGTTATATGTTGAAGGGAGGCAGCGTGGCCGAGTGGTTTGGGCGTTGGACTTGTAATCTGGTCAAGGTCCCGGGTTCGATTCTGTCCTGACCACTACCTGGACATGTAATACGGTAATCCCGAGTTTCAGATCCTTCACATCATCAGTCACGCTTGTAAATAGCCAACTGGTCTGCCTTCCGCCAGTTGGGATTCTTAGCAAAGAGTTTATGTTGTAATTTTTGTAAAAAAAATAGTGACGCTGAAAAGCCTCGTGGGGACGAGCCACTAATGTATGTATGTATGTCTGTATGTATGTATGTGTGTATGTATGTATGTGTGTGTGTATGTATGTATGTATGTATGTATGTATGTATGTATGTATGTATGTATGTATGTATGTATGTCCATTTTGTTTTGTTTCAAGAAAAAAAGCGGGAAATCCCGAGCGAGCAAGAAAGGCCCATCTTGCTCTCCCGGGTAGCCAATCACAATCCAGGATTCGACTCATTTTGCCCACTCACGGAACAATCCATGTAATTAATGAAGAATACCAGATTGCCAAGTATGAGAGTTTTAGTGATACGTTTGGCTCGGCACATCAACCTAGTGAGGTGCAACGCTAGCGTGTTTCTTAAACAGTCATTTCAAGTGTTGTAATGTTAAAAACCAGACTTGGTCTATTAACATGCCACGGTCTGATGCTCGCTTTAAGTAATGAGCTCCCTATTTATAAATTTTTTTCCTGATTTTAGCGGATGTTTGCCATCTTCGTGTTGATGAAGATGCCCAAGGACTCGGTCCCCCGTGTAAGTTTTCAGAAGTTTTACTGCGAAGCTGATGTAAACTGGCGTAAAGCTCGTATTTTACGCTCAGGTCCGAATATGTAGTTGCTTGTGTCAAGTCTTTTTATCGCTTAAAATGTAGCCATTTGTCCCCCATACATCGAAGATACCAGTGGCCCTTTTCTCGCGGTTTGTGGTTTGGACGACACACACACTCCCTCTCCTCTCCCTCGTTTTCCCGGACTCTCCCCCCCCCCCTTCCTCCCCTAATTCCCAAGAACAAATGACCTTGTTTAACATAAACCCAATACGAACCTCAACGTAAAGAAGCCACCGTGTGTAGTAATGGTAGTGGATTTATATACCGCACATATCCACTTATTGTCTGTGGCGGTTTACAATTGTTACTCTGGGGTGAGATCGGAAGTCAGCTTGTAAAGACGCCTCTTGCAGCCGCTATCAGTCCATGTTTTGATCTTACCCATCCCTCCAACCCACGCATTAGATGAAATTCCTTTCACAAATGCCAGATCAAAACACGGGGATCTACGTCCCCTACTCTTCACGAACAGTGTGTGGGTTCTTTAACGTCCCACGAAGTTACTACAGCTAAGGGCTGTGAGAGGGGACCTACGGTTTATCTTCCTTAGGGACGGACCATTAGAAAAGTGAAGGGGGGGGGAAACCAAAAAAAATTTCGTGCAAGCTGAAAATTCCCCACCCCCCATCACTTTTCTAATGGTCCGTCCCTTATCCGAGAAGACTAGAAAGTCTAACCATTTACAGATAGTCAAATGTACCCGCGACCTGTGATCACATGGTTCTCGATTTTCTTCTTTTATTGCAGTGTATGAACACGAAACGATCGACTCGTCTGCACTCAAGCGGGGTGACAAGCTTATTTTGAAGCCTGGGATCCCACTCGGGCCAGGTTGTCTCATGATTCGGTACTACGTTTGTTCACCGCATCACACCAGGCTTGAAACGGAAGTAGTTGTTGATGAGGCGATCACGGTCGGACAGGTGAGGGCGAGATTATGCAGATATCATTTTCTAACGCCGCACAGGAGCCGATTACTTCAATGAATATAAGAATTTACCCGTGCAGTATTAAGAGGGAATCCATCAGGAGATTGAGTAATTTCAATTTTCTGTCGACAAAAACCTTGTACCAGAATAATTTAAACAATATATCGACTTATTTTTTAGACTTTTCCATTGGCTATAGATATAATGAGTTATCAATAATAACAACAAAAGACAGTTTCTCATGAGAGTCCGAGAAAATAAATGTCAAATGTCGCTAGAACTGCGTAAACAAAAAAATTCATGTGCAAGATGCCATTTTGTGAACATAATAAATTTTCTTCGGTGTTATTACAGATAACCCATCATATGTTATAGCCCTTGAAAAATGTAAACAAGAATGCAAGATTCTTTAAATTATTTTGGCACAAGGTTTTTTGTCCACTCAAACCTCAATCTCTTGATGGACTCCCTCTTAAAACGTTTTACCAAAGTTGTACCAATGCTGAACCAACCGATGGCAAAGAAACTTACCAGACGTTATTTTTCGCGTGGAAGTTTATTCTCTTGTCCATAATCGCGAAGGACTGTTCATTTTTTAGGTAGGGTAGGCTGGCGTCATTCGGGAAGAACCATTTAAAAATTGCATGACACCCCCTTGCCATTTTTTCACATGCCCCCCCCCCCCCTTGAAGCAGCGATTTCATTTTGAATTGATTGATTTGATTGATTTTGATTTCATAATGCCATTTCAAAGTATTGCGAAAATATTTCAGGTGGCACCCCCCTTTTTTCCTATATTTTTTTGGGATGGCTCCCCCCTCGAAAGCCGTTTTTTCCACATCCCCTCTTCCTCGTAAAAAATGAACGGTCCTTTATCAGGTGCCTTCTGGTCGGCGTTATGGTCACATTTTTCTTAAGCTCCCTAATAAAAACAAATCAAAACAAGGAAAAACAGATACGTGCTGTAGGGGCACTTACAATAGGGATAGATATCCCTCGCATATCAATATTTTGGGTCGTGTACGGATGGCAGAAAACTAATTAGAATAACTGTAATCATTTAAGTAGATAGTTCTTGATGATGATAATAGTAATAATAATAATAATAATGATGATGATGATAATAATTAATAATAATAATTATATAATGATAATTAAATAATTAATTCTTACTTTCTTCCTTGTTGTTTTTCTATTACTTTTTTTTTCTTTTTTCCTTTGCCCGTCTCGATTAGCCTAAGCTATTTACGAGCAGAGGATGTTTGAGTGTTTCATTGTCTTTGATTAAATTTAATTTTCTACCTTTACATTTTGTAATTAAGTAATGAAGATAATAAAGATCAATAAAGGATGTGTGTGACAAAAAATTATTCTTACCTTTTCGGGAATCGGAGGGCAGCTGTTCTTGGGAAGGCAGACATTTTAAGAGAAATGTCATAGAATCAGCAACTGATAGTCTATAAAGTATCACCCTCCCCTCCCCTGCGTCATCGGTCAGTTTTTGTTTGTTTGTTTGTTTGTTTGGTTTGTTTGTTTGGTTAAACATGATTCTATTTATGTCTAACTTCAAACTGTTGTTACCACAGTGCCTGCAGTTGTTAATGGAGAAGGCAAATCTAGAAGGTCTGTTAGTTTCTTTGTTTTCTTAAGAGCCAAATTGTTTTGTTAAATAAGAGACCTATGGACTAAGAGTATCTATGACAGCCTTGCGTTTAAACTCGTCCACTCCTCGTGGTCCGTTTGTAATATCTCTTGGCAATGTCAGGAAAGTTATTAAGCGAATAGAATATGAGAATGGAGAAAACAGTCATATTGAAATGATCTATCACCAATTTATCCAATCTATAACGAAATGTATTCCGATCAGTATTGGGAATGTCTACTCAGATATAAGTTGTAAAAGGATTGATTGCCATAAGCATATGATATTACACGGCGTGTTTTTGTGCTCTGAGAAATCAGCTTGTCACAGCGTCTCTGAATGTACCCTGATCCCTGATACCTTGTCGAGCTTGGAAAATCGTGCATCCAGGGTTTGTTTTCGAGTACTAAATTCAGAAAGTTTCATTACAACGAACTTCGAGAGTAATTAGGTGAAAAAACGTGTACATTTAGTGAATCAATTTTTTGCTTGGTTTAAATTTTATTTTCCTTTGTTTTTCGGTATGGTACTGTGTGATAATGAGTTTGAAACAAGGGGAAAAAAAGGTAAACCACGGTTAAAATTGGACCACAACATGTACAGTCATAAACAGTGGAAATGTAGGACTGTTGTCCACAACTGAAACTTGATGTTAAGAGAAAAGAGAGTGTTATAAAAAAATGTAGAACATGGACATACGGGTGCGTCTGCAACGGAAAACATTTCAGGGGATATTGCGATTAAGAAACCATTTTTTAATGTTTTGTTGGTTGTTGGGTTCGGTGAGACCAAGGTTTTTCCAGAGTTCTAACTTTCAACGCCAGTATAGCTGCAGGACGTATTCAGAGGCGCCTTGAGTTTTAGTAGGAATCTCGTCGTGAACGAATCACCAGAACGAGTTGAGGATAGAGCATGCGTAGTGTGGTCACTGAGGAAAAACTCGTTTCCATACTGTTCTTATTGTCGGTGCTAACAGTGTCAAATATGAGTGGTTAATTTGACGTTTTGTACTTTTTAGCGAACACATTTATTCGCCCACATTTTTTGTGTCCCTGTAAACAGGAATGCAGTGGCATTTGAGGAAGACAAACTGGCTTGGTGAACCGGCCAATACTTTGGACAACGAGGTGGGGACAGTAACCTGTAAACTGTACCAGGAGGCTTGCTATAACACTTAGTTTATTCGCTATTTTATGCCTGGTTTATATGAATAATGTAAGTATAATATAATGTGCTTATATCAATCTTTTTCATTTGTTTTTAAAAAAGCAAATAAAAAAGAAGAAAATCGATTCACATTTATAAAAAAGAACTGTTAAGAGCTTGGGGACTGAAGTAACTCAGGGTTTGCCTCTGATAGTGAAAGGGTTTTTAAGTCGTACCAGAAACCCACCGGACTTGAAACGTGCAACTGCCTTTAAACGTCTTCAACCACAGCTTGTCTTCATTCAAGTCTTGCGGGTTTCCGGTTGCATCCACGTTTTGCGACTTGAGGTCTGCGATAAAACGGGTTTAGAAGAAACACCTAGACTGTCCAACTCAAAAGTAGACTTTCTGAAAGCGTTATAAATAGGAACTCTGTGGCCGTGAATACGCAAATTCCACAGCACAGAATCTAACTCCGAGATCGAAAGGGATCTGTTTGTTGAATTCTTGATAGGAAGAGACGTTGGAAGGCGAAAGCATAAAAAATGGAGACACCCTTATCATTGAGGAAGGACGGCTCCCGCCTAAGGTAATCAGATTTAGAATTAAAACATGGCAAATAAACGAATATAGTGACGTCAAAAAAACAATATTAGAGAGATTAAGATTGAGGTTTTTCGGCATTCCCGCGAACCGCGAACGTCAAGAAGTCACGTGACCAAGTTCCCGCCGTCAGGTTTGCGGTTTGAAGTTCGCGTTTGGACGTGAAGTAGGCGGTTTTCAGGTAAGTCATTTGCCTCAAGGTTTCTTTGCTTTTATTTTCAAACAAGTCGCGTTAGGGGAGTGTAGATTAATTGATACACATCTGTAATTTTCATTCAATATGGTTTTAGCGCAGACATGCAATTCGTGAGTTGCAATTATGTTGTGAATCGCGACCGCATTTTTCGGTTTCAAGCAACATGGCTGCCGAGCCACGAGTAAACCGCAAACTTAATCGCGTGACGTGCAGCAAACCTCGAACGCGTGACCGCTAACGTTTAACCGCGGTTTGCCGTTGCAGTGTTTGTGCAAACCTCCATCTTAATCTCTTTAACAATAATGAATGGCCCCATGTCGCTTCCTTTTTGCGTACCATTTATAGTTAAGCTGAAGGTGGTCGGTACTCAAGTTATAGTAAATCCTAGATTTTGTGAAGGAAGATGGGAGTGGATTGTATCAAGAATTTCGGATTGTTCTTCGCAATTTTGTTGTAATACTTAAACATGATGTAAATAGGTTGTTCTAGATTGAATTGAGGTTGTACAAAAGTTTTACCAAAGTTGTACCAATGCTGAACCACGCGATGGCAAAGAAACTTACCAGACGTTATTTTTCATGTGAAAGTTTATTCTTTTGTTCATAATCGCGAAGGAACGTTCATGTTTTAGGTAGGGTAGGCCGGCATCATTCGGGATTATACCATTTAAAAATTGCATGCCCCCCCCTTGCCATTTTTTCACATGCCCCCCTCCCCTTGAAGCAGCGATTTCATTTTGAATTGATTGATTTGATTGATTTTGATTTCATGCCATTTCAAAGTATTGCGAAAATATTTCAAGTGGCACCCCCCCTTTTTCCCTATATTTTTTTGGGATGGCCCTCCCCTCGAAAGCCGTTTTTTCCACATCCCCCCTTCCTCGTAAAAAATGAACGGTCCTTTATCAGGTGCCTTCTGGTCGGCGTTATCGTCACATTTTTCTTAAGCTCCCTAATACTCCTAAGAGTTAGACGTTCGTAATTCCGTCACTTAATCTTTACTCAGGGATTTGTCCGTCTTTCGCTGTGGCAAGAAACCAATGATAAATCAAAAGAGGAGAACTCTCAGAGGATTTTCACATGCATCTCGTCTGGTATACAAGGTACGTTTTGTCTCATTTTCCTTTCACCTAGACCTTCAGCATTTTGTTTTATTTTCTTTCCATTCCCCTTCAGATTGTGAAAATTTTAAGATGTTACCGTTCGTCTTTCATTCCGAATTTTACAAAGAAGTTTTGGCGTTGCTCATTCACATTCTCGACGAAACTTGAGAAATTGCCATTTTACGTTGTTGTTTTGCAGAGGACGGCAAAGAAACCTACCCGACTGTATTGTACACGCGCCGTTTCATTGTGTCGTTCATTAGTGCTTTTGTTTGGTGTCATCCTAGTCAAAGTCGTCGTTGTGTTTTCTTTAAGCGCCCTTATATCTCAGTTAGTACGCGCGCTTCCATTGGTCGATTTAGAGGGCCGTACGTCACGGTACAGTTACCAATGGCCAATTCTGTTTCTGAACAGTTCGTTCGAGGCATTGACAATTTTTCCCTAATTTGTAAACGGAGCATTTTAAAAGTTCCTTTTCTTGCTTCATGCTCATAGTATTGCGATCTCAGAGCTCCTTCAAAGCTGGCTTTCTTGTCTTGTGATTTCCATAATCTCGCTCACCTGTTCATTTTAATTGTGGTCCAGGAATTTTGTTACCCCTGCGTCCTGCGTCCCTAGCGCGTAAAAATTCTCAAGGACGCAAAATAACTCATTATTTCGTCCAAAGGACGCAACGATCGATCGATCTCAAGGTGTTTTTAACGATGTGTTAAAAGCGACCTCAAATCAAAAGAATAATATTGTCCGCTCATAAAATAGGTGAAGAGTAATTTCTGAACGAATAGACAGAAATATTTCCAGACAAATTCTCCGATAAAATATGTTTCCAAAAGCAGCCATGTTTATTTTACTGATGGCGTGGTTACTCATTATGTCTACTATATATGGAAGACAACTAAGAGTTCTGGCAAGGACTCATTGGGTTTTGAACTAGGACTGATTGATTCTGAACAGGAACCCCTAATTTTTCATGAGATGATTCCCAGGACTCGCAATTAGAGGGTTGTGACAAAATCACAGGTGGTCCATATATTATATTGCCTTTCAACAGGCCTTCTAACCTCGACGCCACAACAAACGGCCGATATTAAAGACAAGGTACGGGATATGTTTATTTAGTAATCTTAAGGAGAATATTTCACAAGTGTAAATGAATCCTTCTATCTACTTGCTTTTGTAATAAAACACTCTGCATATGTTTCAGCAAACTGGCGTGATTAAAATGTATGTAAAATTTGGGTACTAAATAACCTTAATAGCATGGTTAAAATATACCCATCATTTGGGTATAGAATAACCATGGTTAAAATATACCCATAATTTGGGTATAGAATAACCATGGTTAAAATATACTCATAATATGGGTACAGAATAACCATGGTTAAAATATACCCATCATTTGGGTATAGAATAACCATGGTTAAAATATACCCATCATTTGGGTATAGAATAACCATGGTTAAAATATACCCATAGTTTCAGTATAAAATAACCATGGTTAAAATATACCCATCATTTGGGTATAGAATAACCATGGTTAAAATATACCCATCATTTGGGTATAGAATAACCATGGTTAAAATATACCCATCATTTGGGTATAGAATAACCATGGTTAAAATATACTCATAATATGGGTATAGAATAACCATGGTTAAAATATTCCCATCATTTGGGTATAGAATAACCATGATAGCATGGTTAAAATATACCCATAATTTGGGTATAGAATAACCATGATAGCATGGTTAAAATATACCCATAATTTGGATATAGAATAACCATGATAGCATGGTTAAAATATACCCATAATTTGGGTATAGGGTAGCCGTGATAGCATGGTTAAAATATACCCATAATAGCATGATAGCATGGTTAAAATATACCCATAATTTGGGTATAGAATATCGACGATAGCGTGGTTAAAATTTGCCATTAGAAGAAGAATTGTAGGCTTATAGTTTCAATTTTAAGGGAAAAACGCGTTAAATGGTTCGGCTTTATTTAAAAAAAAAATTGAAAAAACGAATTTTACATTCCAGTACTTAGTTTAACGGTGAAAAACCGCGGTAATGTTGTGAATGTATACGTCAGGCATTTTGGCCTTTTTTTTCTTGGTCATTTCGCTAAAAAGAGCAAATGCCGCTGTGTTTTGACGTAATTGTGCACCAAGGGTTTTGATATGTTAACTTGTTTCTACTTTTGGTTCTTCGAATCGGCATCAAAAATTACCGAGTTTGCGCCCTGTTTAGTTACTGCACTGAGAGGAATTTAGGAAGCGCCAGAGGGCGCTTATAATAGTGAAGTTGAAAGGAGAGGAACTGCATCGTAAGGCGAATGTGAATGTTATGTGGACTGGGAAGGCCAACAGGGAAAGGGATGTTTGTGCTACCACCAGATCGAGGAAACCTCGAAATACGTGATGGTGGCCAAAATGGCGGGCGTTCAGTTGCCAAATAGTACTGCGGTTTTTTTCGCTGTTCTCATCAATATTAAAGAGTAAAATTGAAATGTTCGCGTTGTTTGGTATAAGGCGTAGTTTTTTCTACAATTTTTAGTGGTTATTAAAATTACAATTTCTAGCCTCCAGTTCTCCTTTTAGCTTCCTGCCAAAAGAAGCAAGCCATATCATGTCATAAAATCCAACATGGTGGCACGCGGGAAATTTGAATACGGAAATGGGCGGTAAAAATATCCAGTTTGCGGGAAGCTCAGATGTTGTCAACGCTTTTTCTGCTCATGAAATCTTGTCTTTATTTTAACAATCTGACGCCGATGCATCTTGTGTTCCACTCGTTGCTTTGTTCTCGCTAGGTATGCGAAGCGCTTTCGTTTATTGGTGAAGTTGAGATATCACTGGATGCCTCACTGTATGATCTGAAGTTTCAGATCAGTACCTTACCGCAGGTCAGTGCTAGTGGATATAGTAATTTTACCTTTGTTCGCCCAACACTGAAACGATCCTCTGCATAATGGTCTCTTATAATCACCCCTATTCGTGTCAGTCGTGGCTTTCACTTCATCAAGAGGTCTTACAATCCGGGCGATTTTCGTCGAACATTATTACGCAGACGATCGCAGCACTCATGTCTGGGTCGCTCGTACTCACTTTAATCAAAAGAAACAAACCGTGGAGTTGTGTGCTCCCTTGATCTGAACCATGCGGATCCTTTCTGAAGGTGCGATTATCTGTTCCGCGGTATCCCATAATAAAATATACGGACTTATACAAGATCAGGTTTAGTTGAGTTTGAGGATAGAATGTTCTGATCACGTTATTCTTCCATGCAACCGCAATCTTCGTTGGTCCATAGAAACGCAGCAAAATTTGCCTTTAACAACTTCGATTGCAAAGCCAACTCATCTGATTTCCTTCGCTAGAACAAGTTACAAGATTAGTTGAGACGCTGTACCTATCCAGGGGCGCGTTTCTCGAAAGGCGCGGAAACCCACCGGGCTTGGAAAGCTACTTCATGACAACAATATTTACAAACAACGAGAATTACGGTTTTCTTGGTTTTTAAGTTTGCGCCATGCAATTCTATGTTAACTTACACGTTGACTTGGGGCCGGTTGTTCGAAGGCTGATTTGCGCTAACCCAGGGTTAACTTTTAACATGAGTTTCTTTTCCTCTCACTAGAAAGCGTTTTCTCCTCTAACTTTCTCTCTTTTTTTAGAGCATACTATCATCAAGTTGTATTCAAAAAGAATTATACTGAATGTGCTTTTTAGCACTCGTATCTGCATTTAAATTTCGCAGTAACCCTGGGTTACCTTAACCCTGCTTCGAACAACCCGGCCCTGGTTTGTAAATTCAGGACCTGCGCAAACACTTGATAGACGCTGACCGGAATATGGAGCTTTGGGCCAGTGGCGTTATCGGGACATTCGAAAAACAGCCAGGACTCGAGCCAATAAACCCCTGCCTTTCATATTGCTATCCCCCCACCCCCTCCTCTCTCTCCTCTCAATGTTGCTAGCAATCCAAAACAAGGCTCAGAACTTGAGCACACAACATTGAAACGGGGGAGGGAGCGTGCAGGTAACCAATGAGAAAAGTGGGGGTTGGGGTGGTAAAGCAACATTTGAATCAGAAAGGTGGTTTCTATAGTAGTGTCTCGACAATTTTGCAGCTAGTTGTAGAAAAAGTGAAACTCTAGGACGGAACCAGATAAAGAATTGACAACAGCTTATCGCCTTATCTTGGGTTAGGGTTTTACTGACAGCCTTTCAACATACGTTATTCAGTCTCTTGAATCACTTCCAGTTGGCGGACCACTCGATTCCAAAACCGGGCTTTATCAGACTTCAAGAAATTCTCAACGGTCATTTGAGGAGGGTTCTAAGAGGAATGAACCGACCCCTGAGGTACTGTATTGGCTCAATTAACCCCTGCATTTGGACTCGGTTATAGCTGAGTCAAGAGCATGTAACTTTCTAGGGTAGCGCACTCACAAGAACATTGCTTTGCGATGACATGTCGGCTGTAGCTGGATTCTTGAAACCAAACTAAAAATTTAAGAAGACCTATGGAACCAGTTATAAGCCTCTAAAGTGTGAACCACCCCCTCACCTATACTCTCTCCTACATACCCTTCCGCCATTTGTTCCTTTCTAGCTTTCTGCCTTCCTTGGCTACTGTTCCTCACTTCTCCTGGCTACTTACCTGCCTATCAACTTACCCATCCTCTCTCCTACCGCTACCCCTTCCTCCCTTGGTTTCTCTGCTTCACTCCTGCTACCTAACCAACCATTCTCGTTTGCTCTTCGCATACTCTACTTGACCTTGTGACAAGTTGCAATGCATTTTTATGCTGACGATGTATACTTCGATTCCTCTGATTATCCATCGTAACACTGTATTTCGTGTTTTTTATCAGACAGCTCAAGCTTACGTCCTTAACTCAGCTCGCCTTGCAGATTTTGCAACAAGAGGAGGATTTGAGGTTATTAGGTCGCTTTTTACTTCTTAAAGAGACAAGTGAATGGTAGAAGCATTGACCTTCCGTGCTTATCCTTTTCTTCACGTCTACCATGTTTGTTTTGCTTGTTTTATGTTTTCAGCTCATCCGCAGTTCTGTTGAAATTATGGAGAAGGACACCGGGCGAAAGAAGTTTCGACTTAGAGCAAGAGGTAATGTAATATCTTTTGCAGTCGTTGTGTTACCCGGTCACGTAGCGGTCCAGCATTGTGTGATGCTAGTACCTCGATCTGAAAACAGGAATATTCAAGAGTGGTAATAAGGGATAGTTTGACCCGTGAACAAGGTAAGATATCAGAATTTAAATCAAACAGTACCACTGTACAGTACTGTTCAGTAGCTTTACAAAGAGTGGTCACACTGTATATTTGATCCACAGATGAAAAAGTTAGAACCACACTGTATAGTAAATCAAACAGTACCACAGTACAGTGCTGTTCAGTAGCTTTACAAAGAATGGTCACATTGAATGGTTTGATCCAGACATGAAAAAGTTGGAACTATACTGTAAAGTAAAAAAAAAAAAATACCACAGTACAGTAATGTTCGATACCTTTTTAAATAATAGTGTAACTGCGTGGCTTTGTCTGCGGATGAAAACAGGTACAGCCACGGTTTTTAAAAGCTCTTTAAACGTTTTTATTCGGTAGAGATGTAACATAATGCCTTCTCCTAGGAAGGTTCTGTGCCAATGAACTAAAACCATGCAATAACATCAGCAGAGACAGATTCGCCCGTAAAAGTAATTCATACAAAACCTTGTGAAGGTTGTGTGACAGGATTTGTTGTCTTTTCAATCGTTACCCATTTCGTTCGTCACGCAACTCTATTCTTGTTTTGTCGTCGGTTTAAAAGTATCTGCTACTTCATTTTATTCAGGTGATTTTCGACCCTACAGACGGAGCCACGAACAGCTCCCTTCATCGGTTTGTAGCCAAACTGTGGGACATCCCTCTTAATCAACTCGCACTGGCCAAGTATTTCAGGGACAAATACGAATGGCTGGTCGTAAAAGACGTTGTAAAGATCCAGGTGAGGGTTTTGATAGTCGTTTTGGTTCAACAGTTAAAAAAACGGACGGGCTTGGTGTGGATGGATCATCTTTAAGTTTAAAACACCACTGCAGAGTGGTATCTGTCTTAACAATGAACCCTTTACCAGAGCATGGTCTACGGACCGATAAGACCAGAATCCGAAAATTGTCTGAGAAAGGAGTGATTGTCCGAGAAACCGGGGCAGCTTCGAGGACAATTAAGATAGTTCGAGAAAAATTTTGAAAGTCTACGGCTCTATTTCTCTGTCATCTCCTCGTGGCGCGGGGACGTAGGGATTCCACGTTTTCTTGCCACTCGTTCCGCTGTGATCCCGCAGTGCGGACTTGTTTCCATTCTCTCCCCTTCACCCATCCCCCGCCAGGTAGTTTTGGGTCGTCCTCGTTTCCTTTCCCTCCTGGTTTCCATTCGCGGGTGACGTAGAAATGGTGATCACATTTTATGCGGGCGATCTGGCCAATAAACCACCATTTTTTCCGGTGTATTTGGGGGATTAGGGTGTCTGTCTTGGTTAGGTTCAGGACCTGTTGGTTGGCGACATGTTCCTGCCACATGATCTTGAACATGTGCCGTAGGCAGTTTGTCAGGAAGTATTTAGTTTCTTCTCGTCTTCTCCTTCTCTACTCTTCTCGTATTTCTACTTAGAGCACTATGTATTCGTGCTGGATTGTTGTTGGAAACTCTTTATGCATTTTTCAGCCTGCATACGCAGAGGTAACGAGTTTAAAAAAAATAAAACATTTTACAGAATGTCAATAGCATTTTTCTTGACAAATACTCCCAAGCAAATTATATATTTTTTATTTCTTTGCTCTAAAAACGCAATGGTTCACACATCACGTGTCAGCCCCATGTGGCTTCACGTATTCACAAAATCCAATGTTTCTTTTTTTAGGGAAAACAGAAAGGCGGTAAAAAGAAGACCAGTCTACGACAGAGTCCGTACTTTCTTCAGGATAGCGATATTATTGGAGTCAAGGTAAATGCAAACTACATAGTATGTATAGCAACTCTTCGCAGTAAAGTATTACTAGTCAAAGACTATTATTTGTATGTGTAATCGAATAGTGACCAGTGAAATTAGGGAATAATTCCACGCGCGATTTGTCCAAATTCTAATAATTTCCCGAGCCAAAACGCAAAACGCAATTCCTTATTCCTTATTCCCTAATTTCATGAGTATACCATGTGATTACCTATTAATATCATGGGTGACAAATTACTCCTTAACATTTTCAAACGTAGACGCCATTTTGGCACCTTAAGAGTAGTTGTCACAACAGCATGGTAATTTTCACATTTGAAATAATAATTAACGCTGAAATTTCGCACCAAAATTAAAGAGTAATTTGTCACCCATGATACATTTTTATTGTCCCTTTCTGGACGGCAGCTCAGCGAAAAACGGAGGATATGGCTAATCTGTGTTGCGTTGATCGAAAGCTCCCTAACCCTTATCTGTCGTTAACCTTATCAACTCCCTGATAACTGTTTCACTTTAGATTAATTAAATACGCGTGAAAGCACAACAATCGTTATAATAATAAGCTTTAGTATAAATACTCAGGTGATTATACAAAATTGCGCGCTCTGATTGGTTCGCTATCTCGGATTATCAGCCGATAATCACCTCGACGAACAAAATGGCTGTCGGTCGTTCGCGCGCTTTTGATGAAATAAAATGTTTTCGTGTTGTACAATGCTTTTTCTTTTCTTTTTTGAAGTAATCACCTGTGTATTTATACTAAAACAATTATTCGCCTCAGGCTCAGTGATCATCAGTGAATATTCACCGATAATCACTTCGCCTTCGGCGAATAATTGTTAAATAATTGAACAATCATAAAACGAAACTATCACTAATTGATCATGCATTAGACGCAAAGAACTTTGAGGACAACCATCGGGTAAATATTTCCTTGCTGTGAAATTGTAATTTGGTAGAATCCTTACTCTTCATAATTGCTGTATTTTTGCTATAGATTTGGAGCACACATGTGTGTTAACAGATATTAAAGAAAACAGTTTGAAACCGTTGGTTTACAGCAATATACTTGTTGTTTACAACAAAACAAGAACCTCAATTCTTTTGTGCTTCCATGAACTGATTCTGAATGCGACTTCCGTACGGATTGTTCAGTGTATACCAGACGATCGAACCCGACAATTAAGTGCAATCTTCATTCTATGAACTTGGCTTCCATGTTTCATAGCGCCTTCCTCAAAAGAACGCAAAAACCTTTTAATTACGTGCAAACGTAGCTACCGAATTAAGAAAGGGCAATTCGCTTTCTACTAGAATGTTCTGTACGATGCAGTTAACATTGAAGACTTCGGGACCCCATCAGATGATGAAGGCATACACAGGCTTAAACAACAACAGGAAGAGAAAAAACAAAGGTATTGGGTAACTTTGACCAGTCAAGTTTGTTGGTTATATTTTACATATCGTTATGTATAGCGTAATAGACCTTATTCGCCTGTACAGTTTGTTTTCCCAATACAGATCATGTGATGATACTCAGGAGATTCGAATTTTTGTCTTGTTCATTGAAAAGAGTACATACAAGCATGAATATGTCTGCCTGCACTCTTTTCAAGGAACAAGACAGAGGACCAAATCTCCTGAGTATCATCAAATGATCTGCATTGGGAAATCAAAATGTATAAGCGAGTAAGGTCTATTGCAGTGTTAAACATCGAGTATCTAAACAATAGAATCTCTACAAATGTTTTATATTTCGCCTAAAATGCATATAGTTTGCTCAATAACTGTACAAAACATGTCAAGATTGAAAAAGAACCATGTTTCTCAGTAGAAACTCGCCACAAATCTGTTGTTCAGCGTCAAAAACAGACATTCAAAATTTGCAGGAAAATTTATTTGCGTGGACTGGGTTCGAGTAGTTGCATTGTGATTTAAAAAAGAACAGACTGGAATGGAATTCGAACTTGCGACCTCCCGACTTCCGGTGCGTTGCTCTACCAGCCGAGCTAAACCAGCTGCCAACGCCTGGAGATTGTCAGCAGTGGGCTCATGTAAGCCCGTGTTAGGAGTAAATTAATTAGTGGGTGCTAAAATTGCGTAAATACCTGCAGCGCAAATATGGTGTATCTCATTGTTTGTCGTATACTAAATTTGTTGATAATTCATAATAACACTTTTGCTTTATGTGACGTTCATTTTTAGGAGACAAGGAAGACATGCCAGAAGAGCAGAAGTTCCACTAAAAATTCACGTGGATGACTTTAGATAGCATTTACAGATATATAATTTTATTGTTTTGGATTATCCTCTCAAGGTCGCGCGCTCTATTTTTATAGAGACTCCGCTTAACGGGAGGCGGAAGGAAAACGCGTTTCTTGTTATGAAACCACCTCCTTAGGGGAGAGGGGTATTGATTTCTCTTGTTATGGATCCATCTTCCAGGTGAGAGGGGTAGCACATCTTGTTATTAATCTATCTCTTAAGTGGGAAGGGGAATGGAGTTCTCTTGTTATGGATCCACTCCGTAAGAAAGAGAGGGAGGGTAGGGGTAACGTGTTCTCGTGTTATAGATCTCAATCAGGGGAAAACGGTAACGCATTCCGTTGTTTGGAATCCCGCCATCAAGGGTACAGGGGTCGCGAGTTCTCTGATTTTGAATACACTTGGCATGGGGGGGGGGGGGGGGAAGAGCAGTAACCTCTTTGTTGTGGGTAGCTCGTTCTCTTGTTGTTAATTACAGGTACGTGTACGTATGTCTCGGCAGCTTTATATTTTTTAAGACCTTCGAAATACACACATCAGACAAAACTATATTTCTGTAAGGGTCTTTTATAACCCTAGTGTCCTTCGCAGCCGGTGGAATACGTCAAATAAAGCAAGAAAGTAAAAGAACATCGTCTTTGGTTTAGTTTCAGTAATAAATGCATTGTGTAATACGAAACTCGAAATGGAAGGAAAAGCTCGATAAATGACACAAACGTCGACTTGTGCATCACAAAACGCGATTTGTGTACCATGATGTAACAAAGTACAATAAGTGTTGTGAAACTCCACTTGTGGATACTCAACATTTGTGGTCGAGCTTAAGCCATAATTTTTACGACTTCCCCATAGGAATCCTGAAAGAAGGGTCCTTATACCTTTGCCTAACCCACTGAGTAAGGGACGGACCATTAGAAAAGTGATTTGGGGGGGGGGGTGGGGTATTTTCAGCTTGCACGAATTTTTTTTTTCGCTCACTGCTTGTGCAGGAATTATTTTTTCAGGTGAACCCCTCTGTACGAATTTTTTTTACTACGTGTGAAAAAGTCACAATTGGACCTTCCTTCTGCATGAATTTTTTTTTTACCTTCTTTGCATGATTTTTTTTCTTGGCATTTTCCCTTGCATGAATTTTTTTTCCCCACCCCCTATCACTTTTCTAATGGTTCGTCCCTAAAGGTTTGTTTCGTTTCCAGCGGTTCCCCGCAATTTTCTTGCCACAAGCAACCCTATTGGTCCACAGACAGGTGAAGTGCGCGCGTGCGTGAACCGCTGTTGCGAGAAGACTTTTGCAGGCTGACTTCACTGTCGTTTAATTGTCTATTTGTAAGAGTTCGCTTCAAGTTTTGTTGCTCACAGATAATTCATAGCATAACTTAAACGAGAAAGGTTTCTCCCAACTTTGTTTGAAGTCTGCCTTAACTGCATAAGACTCCTCAACGGCACTAAAACGGTAAGCAGTTGAGTTTAATTCATTCAGGTTTTTCATGGAAGCATATCAATTTACGACTTCGTGTTCTTCGCCTTTGCTCAAGCAAGTGCAGTATTCTTTGACCAAACATGAGTTGGCTGGGTGAACAGAAATGTGATAAGAAACGTCACGGTGCGAAACAATTCTTCCTCCTCTGCAACATAAGCGAGGTAAGAAAATTAACTTTCGTCTTATTGTCCTCAAAAATAGCTAACAATTATGTTGGTGTCGCATTTTGAAGAGAACTCATAGAACTGAAGGATAGTTTTGTTAATGTTTTCTTTCTTATTTCTTAGGACAATTCTCAAAGCTAAGGCATAATTTTTGTTAATGTTACTATGCCGAAACTGACGTTTCTTTTGTGACTAGGTGCTGACCGTTTGCAAAATAAGATCTCCGCACAGGTCCCTACCTCATTATGCATTCTGTAACTATACTATTTCGTTCTTCGAACACAAGAAATATTTGCACGTGCATTGCACCAGACAAGACAGCTTCAGCATGCATAATGAAGTAGGGACCTGTGCGGAAATCGTTCCCATAATTGCCTTTCACAGTTGTCTTTCAGTAAAAAAAAAAAGCGTTTTGCAGGAATTTTATCGCTGCTTCCAAACTGTTGTAGTTTACTGTTTCATTTTCGGAGCGATTGCAGGATACCCGGCCCTCTCATGTACAGGTGTAGGAGGCTTTTGAAGAACGAGGCATGTATGTAAATGGTGCGCCGGGTATTTGACTCTCTCAATTCCAACAGTAGGAAACAATATATATTTTTAATTCAATACAAGGCAAGGAGGTCTTAGAGAGAGGCCAACTCTTTCGCAAAGCCGTTTTGAGTTAATTCGTTTACGTGTCTGTTTTAACCTGGAACAAATTCCGAAAGATTTTGAAATTTGATCATCAAGAGCTTTTTGGTCAGATTTCCATAGTTAAAACCATGCATGCTGGTTTGCTCTATGTCAACAAGAAAGGTTTGCACGTGCTTTTCCCCAAATAATTCAGCTACAGCATGCATAATGAAATACAGTATTATATGGAAACCTAGCCCTTCTTTCTACAATTTTTGCGAGGTGGCGATATTACTGTATACCTTCAGAGGTGTCTAACGTCCAAGGGGTGTAACGCCTCTGGTTTAAACTGAAGATACCTAAACCCGCAAATCAAATTAAAGCTTATAGAGCTGGCTATCAAAAATATGCTAAGAATTACAAAATGAAATGAATTGTCGAACGTTTTACGTCTTTTACGACCTCTAAATGCCAGCGTCCGAATCACCTTTTGAAAGCGGCAGGTCAAATTTGTTCCCCATTCTTTCCGGACCCAAAGCGTTAAAATATGTGTCTGCGTTTTGCCATACTCAATTGCAATGAACATTTTCGAATTAGAGTTTAAAGATGCGGAGTGATCGTACCAAAATCGCTCTCGGAGAAAAATTGGAAATAAAAAATTCGCAGACACGAGTTTCGTGTTTGTATGTAATTACTGTCCAAAGTTGAGGGTAAACAAACAAATTCCCTTTGAGTTTTAGCTCTTTAGAGTGCCCCCTTCAAGTGAAAAAATTGATTCTGTCTTCGTGTACCGGTACACAAGAACCGATACAAAAGACAAAACAATACATTAGAGCTAAACAATGACTCATAAACAAAGAAAATACAATGGTTATTCCCTCGTGTACCGGTATACGATTACAAACCCAAAAAATTGATCCGAGAAAACAGCACTAAGAAAAATGGTCTGCTTTCGTTTGGTCGAGGGTAACGTGGCCAGGGTTAAAAGTATTACATAACTTGTATTTTCATTCCGAAATATACAAACGTGGATGAAAAAGTGACGAACAAGTCGTGTACTTATATTTATGGATTTTTTTTCTTAAGGAATGGCGATGTTTTAATCATTCCAATAAAAACTCAGGATTACGAGCTGCCATGAAACCGGCTAGGCCTCAATAAACCCATATGCAGAGAATTTTTGCCACAGTTTATTAGTAGTTGGAAAAGGCCGGTTCTGGGCCAATTTGATTTTTTTGGGTGTGGTCGGTTCTTGATGTTACGATTTTTTGCGAATTCGATGTTTTGGGCGTGGTCGATTTTGTCAGATGGGCGTGGTCAAAAAAGTGTTGCCTATCGACTTGTTTGATTTTCGATCGATGACTTTTTCCGTCGAGTGTCGATTTTTTCGTTTGGATCGTCGATGTCCTTTGGGGGGTGGGGTGGGGGCCTAGTTGTTAAAGTGGGATTTTGGGTCGAGGGTTGCACTGATTGGCATACGCAAACGAAATGGCGAACACACGAATTCAGTTTGAGAGTTACGATCGTGATGAAACTGGCCACTACCCATCAATGGAGGTAATGATTTTTCGACCTGAAGAAGAGTTGAATGTTCATGATTTGATTAAGAGAGATGAATGGGAGATGCGTAGATGGATTCGTAGAAATTACAGGCATGAAGGTGCAATTTGGTTTTATATTTTTTGCTATGAAAACCCATGTCTAGGGCCTCCTACAAAAGCGTGTTTTTTGAAGTCTGATGAGGCCAAGAGTTTTAAGACGATGGATGATATGGCTAATGATGTATATATTGAAAGATTTGTTGATTTTGATTTGGACTACATTATTAAAAGACTACACGAGATCATTATTGAAGATAATGGAGGTGAAAAGGATGTTTATGCCATGAGGGTTGTATTGGAAGACGACGAAGCCTGGAGATCTCACAAGAAAACCTTTTACAAGGACTTGGACGATGAATTGCTTCGTGTTGCTTGGCATCCAAGTCGGGCAATTGATTGGTGTTTTGATGAAGATGAAAAAAGCCTTTTGAATGAATTTCTAGAGTAGTTATGTTAGGGGCACACATTTGTGACATGTATCGTGTCACAAAAGTTGAAAAATGGTTGTCTTAGAGATTACAAATGCCAGTATACAATTCGTGCAATGGAGAATTTGACAGTGAAAGACCTGAGGTCAATAGCCAAAAGAGCTGGTGTGAGTGTTCGAGGATTCAGAAAGGCTGAAATGCTTACAGCGTTATCTGACATAGACTTCGAGAATTTGACAGTGAAGATACTACGAACCATGGCCAAGAGGTCTGGCGTTCGAGGTTCTGGTAGCATGCGTAAAGAGGCTCTCATTAATGCTGTTGGAGCTCCACGAGTGGTTGAAGCCAACGTTCCAGTTCCTGGTCCAGTCAGACCCATAAGAACAAGACCCGCCCGGGCTTCGTATGGAAGGGCTGTTGCTGTTGCCAGGCGTGAAATCATTCAGACTACAGAGTGGATAAGATCCAATGTTAGAGACCCAAACAAGAGGGCCATCACCAGGAGATTAAGAAGGGCAGCTGCCGCGGTTAGGAGGGAACCCGAGTTTTTCGTCCCTGAAAGACATGAAACGGCTCTGAGAGGCTTTTTGAGGACGTACATAGTAAAGGGCAGATCTGGCTATGATCCAATTACATTTCTTGGCAAGGTTAGAACACCATTTTATGTTTTGATGCTTAGACTTAGGAAGCCATTCAAGTTGAAGTGTATTCTTTCATGTGGATTTGCGAGGAGGAACGGTCAGGATAATCGTGTTATTGAGCGGAGTCAAGGTCATTTTCATTCACTGATGGAGACAGTGACAGCTTCAACAGACACACTCGCTTTGTTTGATAGCATCAAAGCTAAACTTGGTGAATTGGTGCAGAAATACGAGAATGAGCACTCTGGATGGGTGTTTGAAAGTGTGGTTGACTTCCGTATCCATTTGAATCCGTTTCAACCGTTTTCTGGAAGTTCATATATTAAACTACCACCCAAATTGGCTGCTAAAAAGGCAATCATCAATGTCAAGAATGAAGACCATGAGTGTTTCAAATGGGCAGTGACATCTGCTGTGTTCCCAAACAAGGACCACCCTTATAGACTAAACAAAGAGATGAGAGAAAACTCGGAGAAACTCGATTGGTCAGGGATAGAGTTCCCAGTGGCAGCACTCAGTACAACTCAGATAAATAGATTTGAAAGGCAGAACCCATATGGGATCAATATCATTGGTTATGAGAATGGCGAGCCAACCCTAATCAGGCGCAGTAAAAAGTCAGGGGGTACAAAGATAAACCTACTCTTGATATCAAACGAAGAGACAAATCACTACTGCTGGATCAAAAGCATGTCAAGACTTATCGAGTATAATAAGAAAGAGCATGCACGTTGGATGACCATACAGAGTACTGTCTAAACAACGAGGCAGTCAAAGTACAGATGCCCATGGAAGAGGATGGCAGCCCAAAGTACATCACTTTCAAGAACCACAGACGAAAGATGCAAGTGCCATTTGTGATCTATGCTGATTTTGAGTGTTTCACGGAGAAGTTGGACACTTGTTTACCGGATGACAGGGACAGCTTCACAAATCAGTACCAGAAGCACAAGCCATCGGGTTTCTGTTACCTTATCAAGTGTTTCGATGATAGTATCTTTGAGCCCAAGTTGGTGATGAGAACAGCCAACTCACCTGAGGATGACATACCGCAAATGTTCCAAGAAAGCTTGGAGGAGGACATCAAGAAGGTCTATGATCAATTCAAGTCTGTAAGGAAGCTTGTAATGAAGAACAGCGATCATAGGAAGCATGGAAAGGCTACTCATTGCCATATTTGTGAGGGTGAATTGGGGAATGATAAGGTGGTCGACCACTGTCATTTTACAGGTAAGTACAGAGGAGCAGCCCACAAGAAATGTAACCTGGAATTCAGCACACCCAAGTTCTTTCCAGTCATCTTCCACAACTTGTCTGGATATGACAGTCACTTGTTTATCAAGAAGATGGGGGTGTCAGAGGGTAAGATTGATTGCATCCCACTCAACGATGAAAAGTACATCTCATTCACCAAAGAGATTGTGGTTGAAAAGTTCATGAAGAAGGATGATGATGGTAAGGAGAAGGAGGTTCAGATTAAACGCGCCATTAGATTTGTAGACAGTTTTAGGTTCATGGCAAGTGGGTTGGCTAGATTGGCTGACAACTTGCCGAGAGAGTCTTTGACAAACCTCTCGAGATACTATGAAGGGGCAAACTTTGATCTTTTGGCTAGGAAGGGAGTCTTCCCCTATGATTGGTTTGATGGCTTTGACAAGTTACAAGTGTCCAGTCTGCCACCCAAGGATGAGTTCTATTCGATACTATACGACACAGACATATCAGATGAGGAGTATCAACATGCCGGAAACGTGTGGGAGACCTTTGGTATGAGAAGTTTCAGGGATTACCATGACTTGTATCTCAAAACAGATGTGATCCTGTTGGCTGACGTCTTTGAGAATTTCAGAGGGGTTTGTATGAAGAACTATGGGTTGGATCCAGCATGGCATTATACTGCACCTGGACTGGTTTGGGATGCTACGTTGAAGATCACCAAGGTTGAGTTGGAGCTTTTGAGGGATCCCGATATGCTGATTATGGTGGAGAATGGTATCAGAGGTGGAATCTCAACGATCTCGACCAGGTATGGTAAGGCCAATAATCGATACATGAAGAACTATAATCCCAGGTTGCCTACAAAGTTCATCACCTATTTGGATGCGAATGGGCTCTATGGCTATGCAATGACCAAGGCTTTACCAACCCACGGTTTTGAATGGATGAGTGATCAAGAGTTGGTAGACTGGAGGAACCATCCATGCATATTGGAGGTGGACTTGGAGTACCCGTTGGAGTTACACGATCTTCACAATGATTATCCGTTGGCTCCAGAGAGGTTGGATGTTGATGGGGTTGTTAAGTTGGTTCCCAATTTGAGAGCCAAGAAGAAGTACATTCTACACCACGAAGCTTTGAAACAGTACTTGTCGCTGGGGTTGAAGTTAACCAAGGTACACAGAGGGATCAAGTTCGAGGAGTCGGAATGGCTGAGGTCCTACATTGACTTGAACAATAGTTTGAGAGCCAGGGCTGAGAATGATTTCGAAAAGGACTTCTTCAAGTTGATGAACAACGCAGTGTTTGGCAAGACCATGGAGAACATTAGGAAGAGGGTGGATATCCAGTTGGTTACTGATGAGAAGAAAGCGCGTAAGTTGATTGTGAAGCCAAACTTCCATCATAGGAACATCTTTTGTGAGGATCTGACTGCCTTCCACATGAAGAGAACGAAATTGGTCTTTGATAAGCCCATTTACTTGGGGCTGTCCATTCTGGGTCTTAGCAAGACAGTTATGTACGGTTTTCATTACAGGTACATAAAGCCTAAGTATGGGGAGAAGGCCAAGTTGCTGTTCACAGACACGGATTCTTTAGCCTATGTGATAGAGACTGAGGACTTTTACAGGGACATCAGTCCAGATGTGAGGTCTAAATTTGACACCAGCAACTACCCCAGGGAGCACCCATCCGGGATTGAGACCGGAGTGAACAAAAAGGTCGGAGGGATGTTCAAAGACGAGGCGGGTGGTGAACAGATCACAGAATTTGTGGGTCTGAGGGCTAAACTGTATGCTTTCAAGACGGACAAAGAGAAGGAAGTCAAGAAGTGTAAGGGGGTTAACAAGGCAGTGGTCAGCAAAAGCATAAGTTTCCAAGATTACAAGACTTGCCTTTTCAATGGCCAATCCCAGAGACGGAAGATGAACACCATAAGGAGTCATAGCCATGACATCTATACTGAAACAATTAACAAGATAGCATTATCACGCGAGGACGATAAACGTGTGATAATGGACGATGAGGTAAACACGTATGCACATGGTCATTTCAGAACGCTGGAAGGGGGTGATTCGGTGTCTTGAGGTACAAATTGAAGCTCTTCGCGAACGAATCCTCGTTTTGGACCTCCACTCAAATAATACAAGACTGGTTGACCCGGTTCGATTATGCTTCGAGCCAAATCATAGACTTCAAGACTCCATATGGGATCAGTAGCCCTTCGTTTGTCCCCACCTTCATCTTCACCAGGCGCATAAAGATATCTGACTTGAACATCTGGAGGTAACCTCTTCTCATTCAACCCCACAGGTCGCTTATAGTCTGGAGTTTTGGTGTCAATCGAGTCCATTTTCAAAGCTTCGTCGGGCTCTTTACCAGTAATACGGGTGGTCTCACTGTTGAGGGTTTTCATGATGGCGGGCAATCTGTTCACCCAAACCGTGGATCGTGTATCACTAATCATCTCTTGAGCGTATTGATGGCTGAATAGCTTCTCACCGAGAGTCCTGTTGGCCCTCTCCACAAAAGCTTGAGCTCTATGATTCCCAGCTTCACTGCGCTGGATTGTGACTTGATGCTTATTCATAAGAGTTGTTACATCACCCTTGAACTCTGTTCCCGGATCCACCATTAATGTTTGTGGCCACTTCAACTTACGGGAATAAATCCGTTGAAAGGCATTGGCAACTTCACCACTCTCCTTTGAGGTCAATGGTTCGGCATCCTTGTATCTTGACGCGATATCAATCACGACTAAGGCATAGCGGTATGATTTTCTTCTCACTGTATCGTGAGGAAGAAACAACAAGTCCGCCTGATGAATCTGATTAGGCTTATTCACACTCCAATGTGGCCTGGGTATATACTTGGGGGCTGGGAGGTAAATTTGCCACAAGGCTTGCTTCTCCAACCACTCTTTGGCGACCTTTTCACTAACTTTGGCTGCTTTGGCCAATTTGGGTATGGCTGAGTATCCTTTCCAGTATCCATCAGTGGAGTAATATAATCGATTTAAAACGTTAGAATCAGTCATTTACAAACAAGATTATAAGCATTTAAAATGGCTTCCATACCAAGCATTCTTGATACCAATCGCGTTCCAAGGACTCGCGAAGGGTTGAAGGCTATGACGTCATTAAATAGGGTCACACTAAACCCATCGTCAGCCGAACCTGGTGAGACGCTGTACATTGAAATACCAAGATTGAGTGAAAATCTTGTGATTGTGCCCGGTAGCGTCTACATAACCTTTGACATGGTTGTGACCGGGCACAAAGACAACACTCTTGTTAATAATTTGGGAAGGAATCTGATTTCACAGTATAAGGTTCTATTTGGTGGTGAAGTCGTAGAGGATCTTGGTAGATTTGATTTGTTCAAGACTTATCACGACTTGTTTCTGACCACAGAAGACCGTGAGAATAGATTGAGACAGGGCATATCTGATGTTAACATAAGGAGGATTAGGACCAATGCGGGGAACAAAGATACATCAAAAGCAAGGGACAATACTTTAGCTGTGATTCACAACACTAGGTACGCCATTCCATTAGATCACACAATCCTCAAAGATCATGGCGTATTTTATCCAATAGGATTACCCCATCCACTTAGATTTGAATTGACGTTGGCCAAAGTTTCTGATGTTGTGGCTTATTCAAACCGCGAAGCACCGCCTGATTATAAATTAATAAACATGGAGATGGAGTACCAGTGCATATCAAGCAATCATTTGGCAACTCAGGCTGTTGCGTCCTACAGAAATGGGAAAGGGTTCACGTATGAAAAGGTACTTCTTCACAAAACCTTCACAATCTCTGAGGCTAATGATTCTGTGATAAATCAGCATGTCAATGTGCCGAGGAGGTCCATGACTGGTATACTATGTCTTTTCACCGCCCCTCATGCAGAAGGCCTCAGGGACTCTGAGATTTTTGCAAACCCAAAGATCACGTCAGTCAAGATTGACATAGATGGAGTGCCCAACCAAGTTTATTTGAAAGGTATGATGGCGACTGATTTGTGGCAATCCGTGATTAAGCGAGTTGGCCTTAGTGATTCAATCGATGAAGCCGATTTCTATACAGATAAGTTCGCTTTGTGGATTGACCTGAGGACTTATCCAGACAACGACATCCATGGAAGTGGTTTGTACATTCACGCTACTCGTGATGGAGTGACTTTGGAAATTAAGAGAGAAAAGGTAGGCACTAGAGTTCTTACATGTCACATGTTTGTTATTGCTGACGCGGTCATGAGCATTGTTAATGGTGGCCTAAAGGAGATTAGATATTAATCCGCTGTATGGTTTTCTTCGAAGAAACATCAATCTAAAGGGGTTAATGCAGTGAGTAATGATGAACGAACTCAAAGATTTGATTCCATTCAATTGCATCATCACTGGTCCAACGAATTGCGGAAAGACCCAATACATAGTGGAGCAGCTTCGAGGGCACTATAGGCAAGTGTTTGATTATAATGTGTTGATTTGCCCAACATATGCCCACAACAAGACGTATAGAGGCTTTGCCAAGGGGGACAAACGATTCTTTGTACTGTCGCCAGATGCCAGTGACCATGACGAAATCAACAATTTGTTGATGGACTGTGAATCGTTCTTCTCGGGTACCAATACGCTCCTAATATTGGACGACTGTGCGGTTTCCAAGGATCTGAAGAATAGGTCCAACAAATTCATCGGTTTGGCCTTCTCTGGGAGACACGTAGGGATATCGGTCTGGGTTCTCACTCAGCAACTGACATCCATAGCCAAACCATTCCGTGAAAATGTAGCTTGTGTGGTCTCCTTCCACAATCCGTCACAAACGGCGATGAAGATGCTTTTCGAGGAGTACGGCGGGGACCTGGATGCTGAAACGTGTAAGAAACTCAAGAAGCATCTTATGAATGAAAAGTATGCCAGGCTATGCTTCTCCCTCAGACATCCATTCCAAAACTATTTAGAAATACCAGCTCTGACGTCACAACCATGACAACTCCCGAAGAAATCATGAATGGTCAAACTGTAGTGGTGAAACAATCGTCACCAACCATTAACGTTGATGATGTGAAAGCTAAAAGAGAAGAGCTGGCAATACTAGTTTCCTTAGGCTCTAGCAAGGAGTATCTTGGCGTTCAGATGGCTCTAGGTGATGTCCACAGATTGTCGGATAGGGACGTAGAGAAGTACTACAAGAGGTACAAGGTGGTGTCGGGTAAGAATGTGGCTGAAGGACGAACTGATCCTCCTTTACATCTATTGGCCAGACTAGTCAACTGGTCTCTTAGTAGTTACGGCAGAATAGATGAACCAGATGCTTTGGTAAAGGATTGGAAGAACAACCAGTTGATCAAACAGTCGCTGTCAGAATATTATGGTTCAATAGTAGTACATGGTGGTGTGATTGTTACGTTATTGATAATAGCCCTTACCGCTCTCAAGCATTTCAGACTAAAAGAGCCTAGCCCCCCAGCTACATTGTACGACATGGCTAACACAGATGAAGATTGGGGTGAGGGCGTCGACACTGTTCGGTGAAAAAATTGAAAACGATCGTGGAAGGGGTCGGTGTGAAGGCATACTCGAAAGAGATCGAAAACATGTCTCAGAGAACAAACTCAACTTCCTCAAATGGTTCAATGACGTCACTGAAAACTCTTTTTGTACCCATCGACGTGGATGACTTTAATTGGGACGATATTGAGATAGAAGCTCCAGTGAAGAAAGGCAACTACTCATTTTCGAGACTTATTGTTCGGGATGGCGATGGTGAAGCCTTCAATCTAGCTTTCCAATTGGCTGACCAAAACATATTTGGCCTCAAATGGAACAATGGTCCTGAGAACAAAAAGCCCAAGTCTGGTATCAAATTCACCTATTTGCTGCGTGACGATGAAACTCGATCCAGGTTTGACATCATCATAGACAAAGTAGCTCTTGCCATTAAGAAATTCTACGCTGATGAGACTATGCGTAAGAACATGCCCAAATTGAGCAAAATCCAGCTCAGCACTATGAATAAAGGGGACACAATTGATTTGATCAAACCATCGTATACCACAAATGAAAACGGCAATACATGTGTATACCCTGAATTCAACACAAGTGGAAGTGGTCCCAACTTGAAAAACTACACATCATTCAGAGGTCGAAAGAAGAGTGACCGGTGGATTGATTACATTCCGAACGATGCAGATGATGATAATACAAGGGCATGTGCAACAGTCTCGTTGAGGATCAAAGGAATAACATTTGGTGCGTGTGGGACTGGGATGAGCTGTATGGCCAATGTGAAGTATGTGGTCCAAGCCATTAGACTAAGAAAGCCTATGGAAGAAGTAAAGGTCGAAGAGGACGATGTTTTCGCAGACATGTCTTATGAAGAAGACTCTGAGGAAAATGATGAGTAGGAATGTTGATAGCAAAAGAGTAAGAAGAAATAAGGTTTGGGTGGGATCTGACAGTTTCCTAGTATGCAACTTACTAGGAGACTTAAAGATAGTAGTAGTTTACATCACAACAACATGAATTTACTATTTCGAACCAATGAAGAATTTGCCAAAGTGTTAATGTCCACGGCCGCATTGTCAGCCATTGAAATCATGTCAATTGCAACTCTCACATCCATAGTTGGATTTGAGGCAGTAGCAGCTTCTACCATAAGTTTGGTAGCAGTTACAGCTGTGATAGGGTTTAATTTACTGACCAAATACTAATTCGGGAAATCTTTTACTCTCCTAGTATAACACTTACTAGGAGACTTAAAGCTTACAGTAGATTACCTTACAACGACAATATGTCTGAAGAAACAAGTCAGGTTGAGCAAATCACTAGAGAACCTTCTGTCAAAACCAAGGTCAAAGACCCCAAGAGAGTTCAGGCTGGTAAAACGTTGTCGGAAAAGAACAAGAGGGCCAGAGAGGCTTTGAAACGTGAAGAGGAAAGGGAGAAGAAAGAGAGTGAAAAGGAGGAGGATAAGGGCAGTTCTGGTAGTGAGAGAGGTGGTTGGATGCCGTCCAAAACTATTTTTCTAGCCATAGGTGCAATTGGCCTCGCCGCCTATAGCCTATGGACCAACTATCGAGACAGGATACCTGACTTGCATTTTCCACCCATTACATTGAAATCGCAGCCCAAAGTCACAGAAAGTCCGCCCTTGGCCAGCAAAGCAGAGGAAACCGATTTAAAAGATGATGTGTTATGATTCAAAATGGCGGAGAATAAGCTCGTAAAGACAGTTACTGGCTCTGCAGTGCTCGTTGGATTGTCAGCTGGGATGGGCTGGCTGGCTAAAAAGGTTCTCAAGGAATCATTCATCGGTGACCCATCGACCAGCTTCCCAATGAATTATATCAAATGGGTAGGTGTGCTGACTATAGCCATGTATGTCAAAACCTATTTAGAGGACCAGAAGATACTACCCACAAGCGTTTGAAAATGCCTTTGAGTTTCACTGAAGCAATTAAATTTGCTCAAACTGATTACATCATTGATCTTATGAGACACATAAGACAATCATATGTTAATGCTTTGCATGAAGCTGAGTATCTCTCTGTTGAGAGAAATTTAGAGGTTGAAATCGACCCCATGCCGAGTAATAAAGAGCTTATCAAATGGTACTTCAACCTTGGAAATAGACAATTTCATTATGCCAAGGAGCCTAGACTGGTAAGCTATCTTTTGAGAGATATGGATAAGGATCTTGATGAGACCAACAAAAAGACAGAAAAGGCTACAGAACAACCACAACGAGGCCCACACCCATTTACGTTTGGAGTGTTGACACTGATCGCATTATACATAGGCTTGAAATTGTTTAAGAAGTAGGACAACAAATGGATAAATGGCGACTATAGCAATCATGCTTGGAGGGGCAGTACTCAATGCAACAGCCTTCATTGGTGGAAACTATTTAGCAAAGGTCATTAGCGGCTCGTCTTCGACCGATCTCCAACTTGAAAGGGAGAGGCATGACAAAGCCATGGAGAAGTACCAGAAAGACTATGCTGCTTATCAAGAGAGACGAACGGCTTATATTGACTTTGAAAATCGTAGGAAGGGTGATGAGAATCAAGCCTCTGAGAACATATCAAAGACGGACGAAGCGCTAAGATTGTACAACCAAATGGGCAATCCCCCCAAATTCTCAGACTATTACCGACCCAATTCAGATCAAAAGACTGGGGAAATGGTCTACGTTTCTGGTGGGATGTTAGCCTTGGGATACATTGCCAGCAAATGGATATAATGACAATCCATGAATATGTTCGTTTGATAGGAACCAGAGCTGAGCAATTGAATATGGGCAGTAAACCAGTGATTTAGTAAACCAGTGATTCAGTAAACCCTTACTATAATTAGAAAGATCCCGGACTGTAATTCAAAGAGTGGTTTCCGCGATGAAGTATGGAACCCAAACGACATGCATATACGAGACTTTTGAAATCGATTTAGAAAGCTGCCATATTCAACTTCAAATATGGCAACTGGGTATGATGATCCCGTTTTGGATCCGACTACACTAAATGAGGCAGAAGATGGTGATGATGGGGATGATACACTTTACTTGAGCCCAATCACAAAGACATCCACCACTCGTCTCCCTGATTATGAAGAGGAAGAAACCTCGTTCGGTGGTGTTGATGAAACTCAGCCCTTATTGATAGAAGAGATGGAAATAGAACAAGAGGAAGCCTGGGCCAAGATTAGATCAAGATTCCCCAAAGTTGATACGTCCAAGTTTACAGCCAGGCTGAATCAATTCAAACAAGTAGTCGTCAAATTGATGAGGAAAGGATCAAAACCCTACGTGTTATTCAAAGGTGATGATGAATTGAATGATGGATTACCGGACACCATCAAAAACAGTCTAGGACCAAAAGCAGAAGACGTTGTGGAAGCTAATGATGGTGTGATCACTGAGAAAAAAGGATTACTCACCAAAATGAAGGAGACGCTAAGATTCCAAAGAGATAAGCCGCTGAAGACCCCGGAAGAAGAAAGTAACATAGAGACCCTGGAGAGGGAAATCGGTGAGCAGGAGGAGGAGATAGCCAATCTGGAAGGTGAGAATGAGAGAATCCAGGAACGAATGACACTGCGGGATCGTGTGAAGGCCATCTTCAAGAAATACGGATTCACAGTCTTTGCTGTCATGAGTGCCGTTGGAGTGGTCATTGGTGTCATAGTCTCCAACCTATCCAAAGGGCTCTCGAAATTGAGCAAGGGCGTTGGTGATGGACTAAAAACTCTTGGAAAAAAACTTGGCGAATTGCTGCCTGGGATGGTGGGCGCTATTGTAAGCTTTCTGTTCAAGACTGCTGGAGAGGTCGTCTCATTCCTGGGTAGACATGCTTGGCTGTTAATAATGGCAGTTGTGCTTTACTTCATAGAAGAGTTAAAAAGGAAACGTAAATGAATCAAATGAAGAGCTATTGTGTCAAAGAGAAAAAGCTGACTGATTGTGTGCCTGGTAGTGAAACCTTTGTCAAAACAGCCAAAGGAAGGCCGATGATGAAGTGTAAATGTTCCAGCTGTGGCATCATCAAAACTCGATTCCTCTCAGAGGCTGACTATAGAAGTTTAAAGATGGCGAAGAAGTAATCAAACAACATGTTGAGCATTACTATGTACGAGTCTGAAGCCAGAGTGTATTTGGATCCCCCATTGGAAGAGGTTCGGGAGATCCAACTCCTTGACTGTATTGTACCCAAACGATTGGTCAACTTCAAGGATCGACAGGGCTTTCTCAAGGAGGATCGACCCATCGTAATAATCCCGCCCGGTACATACTCTCTACGTGGCATACACGCAATCCTTCTGAACGATACGGATAACGCCAAGCTGTCGATCATTGAGACTGACACCGTTGATTACCTGTATTCCAACAAGACGTTCAACATTAAACTCACAAGAGGGCTCCAAGTTGCTCTTGGGTTGCCTGAAATCGTAACCCCTGGAAAGCTGTACCCCATAAACATACAGATTAAGGAACCGCTGAGACTTTTGTGTAGTCTAGTGGACAATAAGTCGTCATATGTGAATGAGACTAAGTATGGCGAACTCGTGAAACTCTCGCCTTCCCACCTCCTTGCCAACATACCATCACAGGATTACCCGGCCATGCCGGTCCAAAACCATGAGAGTCTCCTAACCCACTTCGATTTAAGCATCCTCGACATTGGATGGAAGAAACTTGATCTGACGGGTTCTCCCATCACATTCAGTTTACGATTCAGATAACATCTTAAAAGTAAGTGATCCTCAGTCCAAAATGGATGCATATAAGGCGATTTACCCCAACTTGGAAGCCACTGCACCTCCTCCCACTGATGGACCATCATTCAGACTTCAACAATGTTGCGATGCTTTGAACAAGCTAAAGTCTGAATTAAACCACTACGAGACAGTACTCAAAAAATACAACCGATCCAAGGGCACACTCATGAATGTAAGCTCGACCTGTGGTATAATGTCCTGTATCTTGGCGGCTGGTGGATTGGGCACAACGCTTAGTGGAGTCGGAATCGTCGCATCTGTACCATTGGGCGTGTTGAGTGGCGTATTTGTGTGCGCATCCATAGCATGTCAACAAATATCCAAGAGACTGTCCCAGAAAGCTGTGAAGCATCAAAACACCATCACACTGGCCAGATCCAAGATAAACACCATTGAAGACCTGGTTTCCAAAGCCCTTCGTGACAATACGATCTCTGACTCAGAATTCTCGTTGATCATGGACGAACTCAAGAAATTCGAAAAGCTCAAGGCCGAGATACGGGCTAAGGCTCAAAAAAATGTGAGTGGAGAGGACCCATTGGTGCTGAGGCAGAGAGTACGCAACGAAATCCTCAAAGAACTAAAAGGAGGACCATAACTTTAGCTTATGAGCAACACATCTACTAGACTAAATAGACTTAAAAAGTTGTTATACTAGTAACACAACCATGACTGAATACGAAACCAAAGATGAAATCGATGCTGATGCTATTAACGAACGCTTACAAAAATCCGCGAAAGACTACGACGATTTCCTGAGATGTAAATATCCCGACAAATTCACACCTCAACATCTGGTTTATTGGATCCATTTAAGGTGCATAGAGTCAGAAAAACAATTACATAGAGCGAAAAATATTATTAAGGTGGTTTTACTGGCATCCTTGTTTGCATATTTCTGGAGATAAAAAAAAGTGGCTTAAAAAAGTAATACATACTAATAACATAACCATGGAAAACAGTCAAACTAAAAGTCAATTGGAGTGTGACTTGGGAAAAGCAGAAGAAAATGTTGAAAGACTGGAAGAAAGTGTTGAAAGAGCAGAAGAAGATATTGAAAAAATAAAATACACGTTAAATTTTGGAGTAAAAATTTTGACGGTGTGTGCTGTGATTGAAGTTTTTCGTGTCATGTCGTCATTCCTTCTTGATTAATCATATGCCTCTAATGTTTTAAACGTTTGAACTCTTCTATCCAAATTCCGGATAGAAGATGGGCTTACTCAATGACTTCAGAAATAGGTACCCAAAGGCTGACCTTGACCAATTCAAATTTGTGAACGATCTATATGGGGGTTACATTAGTTGGAAACCTTACGGTATGACAGTCATGTCCTATGATGACCCCACTGGCAAGACATGGACGGATGGGATGCAACCAAGTTTGAAATCGCGACTCTGGACTGATCTTGGACTGGCCGCACTGAACTCGTTCCCACCAAGCCTAACCGTGACCAAACGATACTACCCGATTCCTGCTTTTGATTTTGACGAACCCACAAGTAACACCACAAACATGTTGACCTCGCTGGACATATACGTGTCCAATACGAAGAAATTCACCGCCAAGATGCGTAATGTTTTCACCTCCCAAGTTGTAACTTTCAAGTTTGGTAAGCAAAGTCGAAAGTGGTTGAACGCCCCCGACATGAACTACTGGCCACAACAGCTGAACTTTGCAGTGTGGTGTGCGACCTCTGGCTGTGGGATTAGCCCCTTTGAAAGCCTCAACTACCCCAAAGTCGTGAGTAGTTTCATCACGTTTCATGTGTATTTCACCATAAGACGTATTTTGTATGAACTGAATCTTCCACTGCCTGATGAGCAACCATTTGTAATCAACAACAACCCTTACAGCAAAGTCGCTTATCAACGATTGTGCGCTGAATTTGGCATCTCAAACAACTCTGATTTCAGATGGAAAGGTGGACGAAACGGGGGTTTGGGTGACATATTCATCGATTATGGGGCTGGATACCATGGTGTAGGTGGGGGATACCAAAATGTACATATGGTAAGAAACTATGACGATGGAGCTGATCAATGGCCTGGTGAAGGTGGCAAATTCGCTGATGATGGGGGTAAAAAGGAAAAGGGTGACCTCATCTCATTCATCCGTAATGATGACTTTGCCGATTACAAGTATGCTTGGTTCATACCAACGAGTGGCTATGGACTCACTAAAGCTGGACTTGGTAGATTGAATCGGTCTGCTGAAGCCTTTGTTTACTGTGTGCTGGGGGCGCAAGTCCACACTAGAAACTCGATTGTGGGCACTGGTGGTGGAGCGATCGAGACCCAACAAGAATTCTTGGCCCTGTTTGAGAGTAGTGTGATCGAGAACGACATTTCGAGTTCGATCCAAAGGTACCAACTGGCCACCCAAGAGGCTAAATTAAGACTTGATTTGGCCATTGCTCCTGGAGTGTGGTTGATGCCTAGTAACATGATCATAAACACAGAGAGTGTGGTCGGGTATAACAACAACCTCATGAAGGCCACTGATGAGATGAAATTTGGCATCAACACAAACATAAACCTGGAGACTACGACTGTGGGAATCAGCCATAATCTGGGATCCTCAAAAGTCAAGTTGCCACATGCGATTGTAGAGACTAAACGATCAACAACAACACCAACGATTCATCCTCGTCCTGAAATCAAAGAAGAAACAAGTACTAATCATGAAACCAACCTGATACTGTTAATCATTGGAGTTGGAATTACCGCTTGGATGCTCTTCAGATAAAAATTGGGATGCCCAATCCATAGATCATGGCCTCGCAAATCATGACATCATTGGCAATCGTTGGCAGCAGGTACTTCAATGACATGTTCTTCTTGAAAGAGCAAATACGTAAAGCCCTCAAGAAATGGAAGCTGGATCTCTCGGACATACAATTGATTGTGTCTGGGGGTGCTGAAGGAGTTGATGAATTGGCCATGGATTTTGCCGTTGAAAATGAGATCCCATTCAAAGCGTTTGAACCTCAATGGGACTATTATGGCAAGGCGGCTGGGCCAATCCGCAATAGGCAGATCATGGAGTGTGCAACGCATGTATTGGCCTTGCCTTCTTGTATTTACTCACCAGGTACCAAATCCGCTATTAAGTTGGCTAGGAAATACAAGAGAGAGGTTATAGTCGTTTATGTCTAATGATTAAGTGAACTTTTGTAACGTGAAGCGCGTTACAAATGTCTTTGGATACCTCACTAAGTGTCACACTCTTTACAGAGAGTCCTTATACGGTTATGTTTACAAACACATTCCATAAAACACTCATTACACATTCTCGCTATATTATTGGTTTTACGCCTGCCATGCATACAATATACATGAGGTTTACATTCTTTACACCACACTTTTTGTCTACCATGTGAACAAATTCCAGCGCCGCCACATTCTTTGCAATAATATTGTTGGCGACCATGTGGGCAGATTCCATCACCGTCACATACTTTACAGTCATATTTTCGTCTACCATGTTGGCAAATACCACTACCACCACACTCTTTGCAAGTTGATTTTTGTTGACCGTGAACGCAAGGCATTTCTCAAAGCTGTACCCGATGGTAAAAACATCGACCTAAAATTCCATCTTTTTTGTAACACGATCCATGTTACAAAAATATCATGCATGATTACCAGTGAGCCCCCCAACGCTCTTTCAAATCCTTCGACTCCTCGAAATCAAGACACCAATCCATAACCCTACTTGGCTCCCATGCCACAGCTATTAATTCCTCACTCAAATAATCAAACCTATACTTATGTAGTCTCTTATATGGGTTGGTGTATATAATAAGAAGTAATTCATCAACTAAACAAGTTCCATGAGTCTGATTTAAACCTCCACCAAATAATAACATTCTCAAAAACCCTATTCTATGAGTATACTGGTCTTCAAAAAAAACTTTATTTATTTTAGTCCAAATTTCATCAATTGGTAAGTCATTCTTAATATATACATGATTTTTACGACCATTAAATTTAATTCTGAATTGACTAACTTCATCTATAAAGTCTCCGTAATTTTTGATTAAACATAAAATCTCAGCCTTGTTCTTTTCAATGAAATCCTTAGTATTCAACTGTTCTTTGTTTATAAGCCTCAGCTTAACACACTTCAACTTCTTAAACTTCTTTGGTTTCATTTTGCTCTGAAATCGCATACCACTCACTCCCAGCCCCAAACCCCATTTACACTTTTGTAACACGATCCATGTTACAAAAATATCGTGCATGATTACCAATGAGTACCCCAACGCTCCTTCAACTCTTGAAACTCTTCCACATCAAGACACCAATATACAAACCTACTTGGATGCCATGCTACAGACATTAGTTCTCCCCAAATTTCATTTCGGAAAATACGCCATTGTTCGCCCTTCCAAACCTCATGCAACAACTCATCTTTGAAACTTATGTACACGTTAACTACAAGATCTCCGATAAGAAGGTCATCGACAGAATATGGCCGTTCAAGGTCAGCGTCCATCATACCAAACAGAGCTAACTCTTCAGCGCTCTTACATAAGTTCTCGGCTATGTCTTTTACAGACAACTTGTCAAAGTCTTTCGAATATTCATAGACAATCTCATTGTCGTCAATAGGAAAATGGGCCATGGTAAAAACAAGACGAACCTTCTCAACCAACCATGGGTTGAAACTAGACACTCTATATAATATGCTTAATTTGTACTCTTCCAGAAAATCATAAACTCCTAAACAGTCCACGTTGTCATAGAGAAAGCTAAATAACGTTGGCATTCTCATGTCATCCATGTTCGCCATTTCGTTTGCGTATGCCAATCAGTGCAACCCTCGACCCAAAATCCCACTTTAACAACTAGGCCCTCACCCCACCCCCCAAAGGACATCGACGATCCAAACGAAAAAATCGACACTCGACGGAAAAAGTCATCGATCGAAAATCAAACAAGTCGATAGGCAACACTTTTTTGACCACGCCCATCTGACAAAATCGACCACGCCCAAAACATCGAATTCGCAAAAAATCGTAACATCAAAAACCGACCACACCCAAAAAAATCAAATTGGCCCAGAACCGGCCTTTTCCAACTACTTTATTAACGCATAATTATATTAAATTGAAAGGAAATTAAACTTATTACCATGTACCCAAGTAATTTGCCCAGTAAGCAAACTTCGAAAGCTGGATCCATAGAATGTAAGTAACTGCCTAAACCTTACAAAAAGTAACATGACACCATGCGGTACCATAACGATTTTTCGTCTGATTTTATTTTATCCAAAGAACTCCAGCTAAGACCAGGGGCTGGTTGTTCGAAGGCCGATTAGCGCTAACCCAGGGTTAAATTTTAACATGGGTTTCTTTTTCTCTTGATAAAAGCGTTTACTCCGATAACTTTTTCTATTTTACTCAGAGCATACAATCATGAGGGGGACGTAAGGGTTTGCGGTGATGCGGTTTTGCGGTACGATTTTCATTTTAACTCGCGGTATTGCGGTTTCAAGACACCAAGCGGTTTGCGGTTATTACAACATTTAAGTCGCGGTTGTCGGTAAAAAAAATGTCTGAGTCGATAACACTCTTTAGAACGGTCGGCAGGCGGTCAGCATTCGGTTGTTTTGCAAGCGCGAGCCAAGTGTTTTGTTTTACAACGCATCAGGGTTCATTATATCAGCTTACAGTTTAACTCTGTGCTTTGCAATCACAGCCTTTTCCAGTTAATAGTTAATGTGATTGGCCAATGATGCTTCGACTTCGTTTAATTCCATGCCGGATGTTAGCACGTACAGCCTCGTGTTCTCGTTGCTTTGATTATTCAATGCGCGACGATGGCAACTGAGGTCGTCGAGGTCGTACAGGGTCGTTAAGGGTAATCAGTCACCCAAGGCAACACGCACAGGATCAGTGACTGAGTTTTTCAAAGTCAAGGGAGATATCAGTACTCGTTCAAGTACATGACCCACATACTTGGCATTTGGTTATTAGTAAATAGAGTATAATAGTGTAGGACAATATACCGTTAGCGCTATGATGATATGTTTAATATTAACGTACAATGTTATCAGGATATATCACAAGTCTTGCTGACGTCAGCTTTCATATTGTGGCCTCCATGTACGTGCGGTTTCGGTTTTCGGGACAAAATCTGATGCGGCTGCTGTTTTTTGGCGTATTTCTGTGCGGTTTTGCGGTTTTCGGACCCCCCTTACGCCCCCTCAATCATCAAATTGTATTCAAAAAGAATTCTACTGAATGTGCATTTTAAGCGCTCATATGTGAATTAAATTTCGCACTAACCCTGGGTCACCTTAACCCTGCTTCGAACAACCCGTTATTTTCGTGCAGAGCGCAAGATAAACCACGTTTGTGATGCCGCCATTTTGGATTGTAATTGGATGCTTGACCGGTAGAGGTTTGGTGCAGGGGCAGATCGGAGGGTGGTGGTGGGGCATTTGAAATAACTCCTCCCCCTCCCCCTGGCTCATTTTTCCACTTGACGCCTCCTCCCTCGGAAAACATTTTCTCGCCCCAATCCTCCACAGTAACCAAATTCAAGATGGCGGCCTAATACGAAAATGTGCACCCGCCCAAAATACGTATGCACTTCAGGCTAGGAGATTACAAAAGACTGAAATAAATGTCGCAGCTAGATTTCAGAATACCTGTCAACTTATTTACATGCTGATAACTAACAGTAGAGTCAATTGTAATATGCCTCGTTCTTCACTGAAGCCTGCGACACATGTAAATGAAGTGGACGGATATTCTGAAATCGCTCCAATGTCGCTTCTAAATCTAAGTAGTTAGTCCGTTCGAAAAGGATCAGAAGACGTTTGATTAATTTACATTGGCTCCCAAGTAAAGTTTTGTATTGAGTTCAAACTTCTTTTAATTACATTTAAGGCTTTTAAGGCTTTGACGCCTGCCTATATAGATTCATTAATTAGTATCAAATCAACTTCACGGTATGACTTAAGAAGCTCTAAAGACAGCCTCCTCCTTAGTTATCCAAAGCCGTTATCCAAGGCAACACTGGGTCATCGCTCTTTTACATATACTGCCCTAAAACTTTGGAACACTCTTCCTTTGACCATCAGATCTGTGAACACTGTTACTGATTTTGAAGGCAAACTTAAAACGTATTTGTTTTCTAAAGCGTTTTTATCAAAATCCGAATAGTATTGTAATTTCTTAGAATTTTAGATTTTAGTTAGGTATAAACTGTACTCTAACGCTTGTAATTTCTAACCTATTACGTAGGTTCTTAGAATTTTAGATTTTAAGCTGTAATTTTTTCTTTTAGCGTGTAACGTTCATTTTTTTTATTTAAGTATTTTATTGTAATGCGCATTTGAACATATACGCATGGAATTTGCACACAACAAGTTTATAATTATTATTAATTACAAGCATGTAACATTAAAAGCATTCCGCAATAAGATAAAGAAAATCTGCAAGACTGAAATGCCGAAAGTGACCTATAGCCCGCGTTTCCGCGAAAAAAAATAATGCACGAAGTCGACTCCGTCAAAGGAGAAGGGTGTGGTACAACTTTTAGGCCCCGTCCACACGTATCCGTTTTCATTTGAAAACGCAACTTTTTCTTTCCGTTTTCCAAAAAATACGCGTCCACAAGTATCGTATTCGTATCGTTTTCGCCTGTCCACACGAATACGATGGATCGATATGAAAACGACAAAATTCTTGACTGCACATGCGTGATGCACGCTGTTCAGCTACTATGAGCCCGCGGAATAACTAAACAATTTGGCGCCATCTTTCATTTACTTGTGTCGGCGTTCTTCAACGAGCAGTTTAAAATGGCCAATTCCGGTCAAAAACAAAGTCAGTTTAAAAATAAAAGTAAAAGCAAAGGTGATACTTTTATTTGGACTGACGATGAAGTTGAACTGCTGCTCAAAGTTACAACTGAGTACAAGGTTTCGAAGGCTGCAGAGAATGTTGACTGGGAGTCTGTTCAGAGTAAATACTCTGATATCTTGGATTTATTCAGGAACCAGTATCCCACTAATACAGATGCTGCAGCGATGGGCAAAGATTACCCACACAACAGTGACGAAGTCACAAAAGCTGCGTTAACCTCAAAACTTAAAGCAATAAGAGCCAAATTTAGACAAGCGATCGATTCGGGCAGGAAAAGTGGACATGGACGAGTTGTCCTTCTTTACTTCGAGCTTTGCCAAGAGATATGGGGTGGCTCTCCTGCAACAAGTGCTATGCCTTCAGGAATAGAAACTACGGAGGTTCAAGGTAATGTTGACTGTGACTCCTCTGCCAGCCCGGTCGACCTTGACCAAAGTGAAACCTCAGATTCGCCAGGCGATACCGAGTCAGTAGTTGAGCAATCAACAGGGGACCAAACTCCAACAGTAACACAGAGACGGGAACTACTAAATTTAAAACTTAAGGGGTACAAACAAGAAAAACTAAAACGAAAATTACCAGTTGACTCACAAATGTTGAGTATGACTTCAGAAGAGCTTGAGATCAAAAAGAAGTTGTTAGAAAAAATGGATAGAATAGATAAAGAACATTCCAGTCACATGGACCGGTTGATGACAAATATGGAGAGATTGACTAGCTCCATTGCAGATGGATTTTCAATGTTCCGCCAAATGATGCAGCAGCAGTACCCCATGCCCCAACACTACACATCAGCTGGACCAAGCTATCCCATGTACAGCAGACCCCCTGTACCAACTACAACCATGGAGTCTAACACAAGTGGAGACCAATTTTCATTCACTCAGACTCTCTTTTCACAAGATGAAAATAATTTTTAATATTTTCTTATTTAATTTTGAAGAGGCAGACCTTTTAGGAAATATCAATTTTATTGACATTTTGGGCTGAGTGAGAAATAATAGAGCCATGCATTTCATGTAAGAAGTTGCATATTTTGAGTGATTCATTATTTGAAGATATTTTCCGAGTGATGTTGTACATGTAACTAACAATATTTTGTAAAAAGAACTTGCCTTTTTTAAATTTATATTTTATGGCAATATAGTGGGAATGTTAAAGTTAACTATGTTGTTACTGTTTTCTTGCATCTTGGTTATATATTCATTACTTTGATATATGAATAAATTCTGTATGAAATGGAGTTGAATAATGCATGTCAATGAAAATAATTTCCCATGCCATTATCTTCCTAATATTTCAGGTTAGTTTTTATAACCTGTGAAATACACTGTTTCACTGGTTCAAATACACTGGTTCAAATATTAAGGATCAAAATACTTGGTAAGAACTCTTCTTACTCTCTTCCCTTCTGTTTCATTGCAGTCAGTAACATAATTATTTGAGAAAACTGCTGGCTGGAAGTGTTTGTCATATTCTATGGCTTCACAAATCTTGTCATCTCCAATCTTCTCATTATTCAGTTCACAAAAATTATGGAGAACAAAACAAGCATAGATCACATTTGGGAGTTCATCTAAATGTATATCCATGGCTCTCTTCAGGGCACCGAATCTTGCTTTTAGCCGTCCGAAAGCGCATTCTATAACCATGCGTGACTGGCAGAGGGTCATACCAAAGTATTGTTCCTGTAGTGTTGACCCACCATTAGAATACTCTTTCATGATGTATGGCATAATTGGGTATGCCGGATCCCCAAGAAGGAAAACAGGAATGGGACCTTCATCTGGAAGAACTGTACGTTTACAACATGGGATTTTACCATTCTTTAAAAAACTGTTGACACTGGAATTTGCAAAGACTCTGGCATCATGGACACTTCCTGGCCACTTAATAACAATATCCATAAAACAGTATTTATAGTCACAGACAGCTTGAACATTTAAGCTGTAACGTCCTTTACGATTAATATAATCGGTAGAATTCATCCTAGGTTGTCTTATTTCTATATGTGTTCCATCGACTGCTCCCAAACATTGGGGGAAACCATGTGTCTTATGGAAGTTTTTTACCAAATCATTTACCTCTGCTGTTGTAAATGGTAGCTTCACATACTCTGGCCCGAGGTGCACTGTGATGGCTTTGCAGACTTTGCGGACGAGCTTTGAGACAGTCTGGCGTGAAACTCCAAAGGCGTTTGCAGTTTTCCGCATGCGACCCTCGTCACTAAGATAATACAGTGTAATAGCTACTTGCTTGATCACATCAATCGGATACCTCATTATAGTTTCTCTGCCTTCGATGAATGGTCGCAGGTTTTCTGCAATCTTGTAAAGAGAAGCACGACTCATTCTAAAATTCTCTCTCCATTATTCTTCCACAACTTTTTGGGCTACAAAATTGTCCCACCATGCGCTTGTTCGTCCTGGTCTGACCCAAAATCGTCGAGGTCTTGGTGGAAAACCACGGAGTCGTTTTAACCTTCCAACTTTTGACAGTTGTAATGACAAAGACCTGATAATTTTCTGCCGCCTTCTGTAATAATCAACTTGAAGAGCTAAACTTGTTTGAAAACAGGCAATTAAGCTTGAAATAAGCCCCAGAATTAGAGATAAATATAAATATACGGGTAAACAGCGTTTTCAAAAAGTTCCACTCTGGAGAGCGTTTTCCAAAAGTTGTGTTTTTGGTGACCGTTTTCATCGGATACGTGTGGACGGAAGCCGTATCCGTAAAGAAAAAGTTGCGTTTTCAAATGAAAACGGATACGTGTGGACGGGGCCTTATTTTTTCCGTTAGCTTTCCCGGCCGCCAAAGGTAATGAACTTTCAACGCAAGACGACTCACTTTAGAATCAGCTGCTTTTCGTGGCTTGATTTTATGGTTCAAAATCATTCAATTTAAAACATCTTTGGTAGCGCTTTGAAATCAGCAGGTCCTTATATAGGGGTTTTGAATTTAGAAAGTCGTTTATATGGCGTAAAAATAAGCTGGTTTAACTACAATGGAGGACAAAAATCCTTGGGACAGTTATGGAAAACCTTGTTTCCACATCCTTAACTTATCAAATAATCAGATGTAGCGTAATATGCACTTCTCTATTTTTCAGCTTTAGGAATCAGCTGGTTTTAGTGATCATTTTCTACGGTTCATAATCAGCGTCTTTTGGTGGTTGTTTTTAGGGGTTAAAAATGACCAAGTTATAAAGTCGTTTTCATGGCGTAAAAATCAGCTGTTTTTAATGGTCATTTATCAGCTTTAAAAATCAGCTGTTTTTGGTGGTTATTTTCTGCGCGTAAAAATCAGCTGGTTTTACTGGTCAATTTTAGGGGTTAAAAATCACCTATTTTTTGTGGTGAGTTTTCCGCGTATAAAATCCAAGTTATAAAGTCATTTTTATGGCGTAAAAATAAGGTGGTTTATCTAGTTATTTTTTAGCTCTAAATTCTGCTTGTTTTAGTGGTTATTTTCTGGGGGTTAAAATCAGCTGGTTTTAGTAGTCCATTTTAGGGGTCAAAAGTCACCTATTTTTGTGGTCAGTTTTTCGGGTTTAGAATTATCCAAGTTATAAAGTCGTTGTTATGGCGTAAAAATCAGCTATTTTTGGTGGTTATTTTCTGGGGGTCAAAATCAGCTGGTTTTAGTGGTCAATTTTAGGGGTTAAAAATCATTTATTTTTTGTGGTCAGTTTTGCGGGTTTAAAATCATCCAAGTTATTAAGTCGTTTTTGTGGCGTAAAAATCAGCTGGTTTTAGTGGTTGTTTTTTGGGCTTTAAAATCACCAGTTTTTTGTGGTCACTGTTTCGGGTTTAAAATTATCCAAGTGATAAATTCGGTTTTATGTCGAAAAAATCAGCTGGTTTTAGTAATTAAATTTAGGGGTTAAAATCATCCAAGTTATAAAGTCGTTTTTATAGCGTAAAAATAAGATGGTTTGACTACTTATTTTTTAGCTCTAAAAATCAGCTGGTTTTAGTGGTTATTTTCTGGGGGTCAAAATCAGCTGGTTTTAGTAGTCCACTTTAGGGGTCAAAAGTCACCTATTTTTGTGGTCAGATTTTTGGGTTTAAAATCATCCAAGTTATAGAGTGGTTTTTATCGAGTAAAAATCAGCTGTTTGTAATGGTCACTTATCAGCTTTAAAAATCAGCTGTTTTTGGCGGTTATTTTCTGGGGGTCAAAATCAGCTGGTTTTAGTGGTCAATTTAAGGGGTTAAAAATAATTATTTTTTGTGGTCAGTTTTTCGGGTTTAAAACCATCCAAGTTATAAAGTCGTTTTTATAGCGTAAAAATCAGATGGTTTGACTAGTTATTTCTTAGCTCTAAAAATCAGCTGGTTTTAGTGGTTATTTTCTGGGGGTCAAAATCAGCTGGTTTGGTAGTCCACTTTAGGGGTCAAAAGTCACCTATTTTTTTTGGTCAGTTTTTCGGGTTTAGAATCATCCAAGTTATAAAGTCGTTTTTATGACGTAAAAATCAGCTGTTTTTAATGGTTAATTATCAACTTTAAAAATCAGCTGTATTTGGTGGTTATTTTCTGGGGGTCAAAATCAGGTGGTTTTAGTGGTCGTTTTTAGGGGTTGAATGTCACCAGTTTTTTGTGGTCAGATTTTTGTGTTTAGAATCATCCAAGTTATAAAGTCGTTTTTATGGAGTAAAAATCAGCTGTTATTGGTGGTTATTTTCTTTGGGTAAAAATAAGCTGGTTTCAGTGGTCACTTTCTATAGTTCAAAGTCACCTGGTTTTGGTGTTTGTTTTTAAGGGGTTGAAAATCACCAAGTTTGTTAGTCGTTCTTAATGGCGTAAACATCAGCCTTTTGTAATGGTCATTTATCAGCTTTAAAAATCAGCTGTATTTGGTGGTTATTTTATGGGGGTCAAAATCAGCTGGTTTTAGTGGTCAATTGAAGGGGTTAAAAATCACTTATTTTTTGTGGTCAGTTTTTCGGGTTTAGAATCATCCAAGTTATAAAGTCGTTTTTATGGCATAAAAATCAGCTGTTTTTAATGGTTAATTATCAGCTTTAAAAATCAGCTGTTATTGGTGGTTATTTTCTGTGGGTCAAAATCAGCTGGTTTTAGTGGTGAATTTTAGGGGTTAAAAGTCATCTATTTTTTGTGGTCAGATTTTTGGGTTTAGAATCATCCAAGTTATAAAGTCGTTTTTATGGAGTAAAAATCAGCTGTTATTGGTGGTTATTTTCTTTGGGTAAAAATAAGCTGGTTTCAGTGGTCACTTTCTATAGTTCAAAATCACCTGGTTTTGGTGTTTGTTTTTAAGGGGTTGAAAATCACCAAGTTTGTAAGTCGTTCTTAATGGCGTAAAAATCAGCCGTTGGTAATGGTCATTTATCAGCTTTAAAAATCAGCTGTTTTTGATGGTTATTTTCTGGGGGTCAAAATCAGCTGGATTTAGTGGTTAATTTAAGGGGTTAAAAATCACTTATTTTTTGTGGTCAGTTTTTCGGGTTTAGAATCATCCAAGTTATAAAGTCGTTTTTATGGGGTAAAAATCAGCTATTTGTAATGTTCATTTATCAGCTTTAAAAATCAGCTGTTTTTGGTGGTTATTCTCTAGGGGTCAAAATCAGCTGGTTTTAGTGGTAAATTTAAGGGGTTAAAAATCACTTATTTTTTGTGGTCAGTTTTTCGGGTTTAAAACCATCCAAGTTATCAAGTCGTTTTTATGGCGTAAAAATCAGCTGTTTTGAATGGTTAATTATGAACTTTAAAAATCAGCTGTGTTTGGTTGTCAGATTATCGGGTTTAGCATCATCGAAGTTATAAGGTCGTTCTTATGGAGTAAATATCAGCTGGTTTCACTAGTTCTTTTTTACCTTAAAAATTCAGCTGTTTTTTGTGGTTATTTTCTGGGCGTCAAAATCAGCTGGTTTTAGTGGTCGTTTTCAGGGGTTAAATATCACCAGTTTTTTGTGGTCAGATTTTTGGGTTTAGAATCATCCAAGTTATAGAGTCGTTTTTATGGAGTAAAAATCAGCTATTTGTAATGTTCATTTATCAACTTTAAAAATCAGCTGTTTTTGGTGGTTATTTTCTGGGGGTCAAAATCAGATTGTTTTAGTGGCCAATTTAAGGGGTTAAAAATCACTTATTTTTTGTGGTCAGTTTTTCGGGTTTAAAATTATCCAAGTTATTAAGTCGTTTTTATGGCCTAAAAATCAGCTCGTTTGACTAGTTATTTTTTAGCTCTAAAAATCAGCTGGTTTCAGTGGTTATTTTCTGGGGGTCAAAATAAGCTGGTTTTATTGGTCAAATTTAGGGGTTAAAATCACCTATTTTTTTTGGTCAGTTTTTCGGGTGTAAAATCATCCAAGTTATAAAGTCGTTTTTATGGATTAAAAATCAGCTATTTGTAATGGTCATTTATCAGCTTTAAAAATCAGCTGTTTTTGGTGGTTATACTCTGGGGGTCAAAATCAGCTGGTTTTAGTAGTCAATTTAAGGGGTTAAAAATCACTTATTTTTTGTGGTCAGTTTTTCGGGTTTAGAATCATCCAAGTTATCAAGTCGTTTTTATGGCGTAAAAATCAGCTGTTTTTAATGGTTAATTATTAGCTTTAAGAATCAGCTGTTATTGGTGGTTATTTTCTGCTGGTCAAAATCAGCTGGTTTTAGTAGTCCACTTTAGGGGTCAAAAGTCACCTATTTTTTTTGGTCAGTTTTTCGGGTTTAAAATCATCCAAGTTATAAAGTCGTTTTTATGGGGTAAAAATCAGCTATTTGTAATGTTCATTTATCAGCTTTAAAAATCAGCTGTTTTTGGTGGTTATTCTCTGGGGGTCAAAATCAGCTGGTTTTAGTAGTCAATTTAAGGGGTTAAAAATCACTTATTTTTTGTGGTCAGTTTTTCGGGTTTAGAATCATCCAAGTTATCAAGTCGTTTTTATGGCGTAAAAATCAGCTGTTTTTAATGGTTAATTATTAGCTTTAAAAATCAGCTGTTATTGGTGGTTATTTTCTGCTGGTCAAAATCAGCTGGTTTTAGTAGTCCACTTTAGGGGTCAAAAGTCACCTATTTTTCTTGGTCAGTTTTTCGGGTTTAAAATCATCCAAGTTATAAAGTCGTTTTTATGGCGTAAAAATCAGCTGTTTTGAATGGTTAATTATCAACTTAAAAAATCAGCTGTGTTTGGTGGTTATTTTCTGGGGGTCAAAATCAGGTGGTTTTAGTGGTCGTTTTTAGGGGTTAAATATCACCAGTTTTTTGTAGTCAGATTTTTGGGTTTAGAATCATCCAAGTTATAAAGTCGTTTTTATGGAGTAAAAATCAGCGGTCATTGGTGGTTATTTTCTTTGGGTCAAAATCAGCTGGTTTTAGTGGTCACTTTCTATGGTTCAAAATCACCTGGTTTTGGTGTTTGTTTTTAAGGGGTTGAAAATCACCAAGTTTGTAAGTCGTTCTTAATGGCGTAAAAATGAGCTGTTCTTAATGGTTAAATATCAGCTTAAAAAATCAGCTGTGTTTGGTGGTTATTTTCTGGGGGTCAAAATAAGCTGGTTTTAGTTGTCAAATTTAGGGGTTAAAAGACACTTATTATTGGGGTCAGTTTTTCGGGTTAAAAATCATCCAAGTTATAAAGTCGTTTTTATAGCGTAAAAAGCAGCTGTTTTTAATGGTTAATTATAAGCTTTAAAAATCAGCTGTTATTGGTGGTTATTTTCTGGGGGTCAAAATCAGCTGGTTTTAGTGGTCGTTTATAGGGGTTGAATATCACCAGTGTTTTGTGGTCAGATTTTTGGGTTTAGAATCATCCAAGTTATAAAGTCGTTTTTATGGATTAAAAATCAGCTCTGTTTAATGGTCATTTATCAGCTTTAAAGATCAGCTGTTTTTGGAGGTTGTTTTCAGGGGGTATAAAACAGCTGGTTTTAGTGGTCAATTTTAGGGGTTAAAAATAACCTATTTTTCGTGGTTGTTTTTAGGGTTTGAAAATCACCAGTTTCTCGTGGTCAGTTTTTATGGTTTAAAATCACCCAAGTTATTAAGTATCTTTTATGTCGTAAAAATCGGCTGTTTTTTGTGGTTATTGTGTAGGATTAAAAATCACCTGTTTTTTTGTGGTCAGTTTTTAGGTTTTAAAATCACCAAGATAAAAAGGCGTTTTTATGGCGTAAAAATCAGCTGCTATTATTGGTCATTATCTAGAATTTAAAATTAGCTGGTATTAGTAGTCGTTTTTTAAGGAGTTAAAAATTACCTGTTTTTTGTGGTCAGTTTTTCGGGCTTGAAATCATCCAAGTTATAAAGTCGTTTTTATGGCGGAAAAGTCATCTGTTTTTAATGGTTATTTTTTAGCTTTTAAAATCAGCTCTTTTCGTTGGTTATTTTCTGGGAGTCAAAATCAGCTGGTTTTGGTGGTCGTTTTTCAGTTGTTAAAAATGACCCGTTTTTTGTGGTCAATTTTTAGGGTTTAAAATCATTTAAGTTGTAAAGTCTTTTTTATGGCGTAAAAATCACCTTTTTTCAATGGGTATATTTCAGCTTTAAATGTAAGCTGTTTTTTTGTGATTATTTTCAGGGGGTCAAAATCGGCTGGTTTTTGTGGTCAGTTTACGGTTTAAAATCGTCCAATTTTAAAAGTCGTTTTTATTAGGTAAAAATCAGCTCTTTTTAGTGATCATTTTTTTACGTTTCAAAATCAGCTGTTTTTGGTGGTTATTTTCTGGGGTTAAAAATAACCTCTGTTTGTGGTCAATTTGTAGGTTTAAAAATCATGAATTTAGAAAGTCGTTTTATGGCGTGAGAATCAGTTTTTTTACTGTTCATTATCTAGGGTTAAAAATCAGCTGTTTTTTCTGGTTATTTTCTTGGGGTCAAAATAAGCTGGTTTTAGTGGTCAAATTTAGGGTTTAAAATCATCCAAGTTATAAAGTCATTTTTATGGCGTTAAAATCATATTTTTTTGCTGGTCATTATCTAGGGTTAAAAATCAGCTGGCTTTTAAGTATGGCATTAAATTCTGCATGACCGCCGACGCCTTCAACGGTTACATTTTGAATTTTGATATTTATTTTGGCAAGCAGGCTTGGCAGTTAAGGATTCACGCGATGGGATATGATATGGTGACCAAAATGATTACCCCTTTTATGAATCGAACGACTACTTTAATAATTTTCTTAGCTCAGTAAGGTTACTTGAGCATTTAGAGGTCCAGGATACCCTCGTTTGTGCCACTTTGTGTAGAGAACTGGAACTAGTTTGTAAAACAGGACTGAACGAGAGAGATATATGAGAAAATGACGAGCTTTGAGTAGAGTGTGACAAACGGCTATAAAACTGGCTAGTTAATTGGTTGCTTTGTCGTCTTACTTCATGTATACCCTAACATGAGCGGTGTTCTCGAAAAGACATGTCGGAATACTCCAAGACAAAATTGCGTACCCGGCAAAATCTTCTTCGGCAAGATGGGCATATTGTTTTCACGAAATGGTATAATGACAAGCAGGAGGTCTGTGTCATTTCCATCAACTTTAGTCCTATAGGCGAGGATGCCGCTGTAGCTCGCCTCGATCGACGGGTCCAAAAGCCTGGAGTCGCTGCTATATACAGTAACTGTCAACAATCAGAATTCTGACGGAAATCGGTGGTTTTAATACTGGCCAATGCCTACGGGTGTGCAACACGTGACTGATGACTGAAAGCTGGCGCCATGACGTTGAATACGAGGAATTTTCTACTCTAGGGTAGTAAGGGATTTTGGGACCTTAGTCTAGGATAGGTTAGCATAATTCAGCGGAACTTGGTCTAGTTTAGCTTAAAGGGTTTAAGGGTACCAGAGGCACACCCACAAATTCCGAAAGTAAGCCCTCCCCCCACACCCTGGGTGGAAGTCATGTTACCTAAAAATGGTAAAAAGCGTCATGTAACAGTCTCGGTAAGTCTACTGTTTTTAAGTTTCTCCTTAGTATTAGCGGTTTTTCCTTATAATTAAATTTCAACATGCAACCTCCAAAATATACCTGCCGCCTTGCAAAGCAGCTCATCTCTGGATTCTCATCTCGCTTGTCAGCGGCAAACGCCTTCAAGCGCCACAAGATCGACACTGTTTCGCTCGATTAGGGTAGTAGATAGTTTGTTAATAAGATGGCCGGAAGATAAAGGGTCTGTGTTCAGTGTAAGAAAGAAGGTAAGGGCGGGGCTATGGGACGAGTGAGAGACCACCTTCAAGTGCATCCAGTGTGGTGCAGCGCTTTGCCAGGTTGATTGTTTTACTAATTATCACGCTTGAACCATCTTCCACCGCGAAACCGTCTATCTAAAATAAGCAATTCTAATGAACATGAAGAATACAGTGTTTATTACATCCATTTTGAAATCACACGTGATCCCTGCAGTTTTACTGGCCCATAGTTGTGTTATTTATTCAAGAATCGCACTATATTAGGCTCTAAATTGCATCTTTTTTCAGCCAATGAGAAATAAAAATAAAACAACCAATCAAATTTACAATAAAATATTGGCACTTGACTAACAAATCTCCTGTATTAGCACTATAAAACTGTGCGATTTCAAAACTGGATGTAGTAAAGTGGTAATTGAACTTGGTGTCATGCAATTTTGGTCTGAAATCCTACTTGTCATTTCAAACCGAACTCGCACTGCGCGCTCGTTCGATATTTGAAATCACGCGTATGATCTCAGAGCAAATTGCAGTCCACTCACTTATAGTTACCATTACAAATGGTGCCTTCTACTATAATTGAGCATTTCATTTGGAACCGTTTTAGCATTGATCTATTTGGTCTTCCGATGTCGTTTCGGCGGACGAGCGCGCGGTGAATGATATTCTGACCTATTTCTGTTTGGCAGAATATTTTATTGCTTTTTTGAACTCTGTATTTTAGGTTTCATCATTTTCCGGCCTTTCAAGTATTATAATTTTGAATAAACGTTGTTTAGAAACCCGATCTTGCGTCTAGTTACTGCGCATATGGTTTATTTTTAGCGTTTGCAAAGGGAGTTCAACTATCTAAAATCCTTAAGTAGAGAAAGGCATATGGTTTATTTTTAGCGTTTGCGGAGGGAGTTCAACTATCTAAAATCCTTAAGTAGAGAAAGGCATATGGTTTATTTTTAGCGTTTGCGGAGGGAGTTCAACTATCTAAAATCCTTAAGTAGAGAAAGGCATATGGTTTATTTTTAGCGTTTGCGGAGGGAGTTCAACTATCTAAAATCCTTAAGTAGAGAAAGGCATATGGTTTATTTTTAGCGTTTGCGGAGGGAGTTCAACTATCTAAAATCCTTAAGTAGAGAAAGGCCAGCAGGCGTCGTGACCAATGACCCTTAGCCCCTTAAAATGTCCCTCAAAATCACCATTGTTTTAACCCCTAATTAAGACCCTAAAAATCAGCCTATTTTTAGCCCCTTAAAATGTCCCTCAAAATCACCATTGTTTTAACCCCTAATTAAGACCCTAAAAATCAGCCTATTTTTAGTCCCTTAAAATGTCCCTCAAAATCACCATTGTTTTAACCCCTAATTAAGACCCTAAAAATCAGCCTATTTTTAGTCCCTTAAAATGTCCCTCAAAATCACCATTGTTTTAACCCCTAATTAAGACCCTAAAAATCAGCCTATTTTTAGCCCCTTAAAATGTCCCTCAAAATCACCATTGTTTTAACCCCTAATTAAGACCCTAAAAATCAGCCTATTTTTAGTCCCTTAAAATGTCCCTCAAAATCACCATTGTTTTAACCCCTAATTAAGACCCTAAAAATCAGCCTATTTTTAGCCCCTTAAAATGTCCCTCAAAATCACCATTGTTTTAACCCCTAATTAAGACCCTAAAAATCAGCCTATTTTTAGTCCCTTAAAATGTCCCTCAAAATCACCATTGTTTTAACCCCTAATTAAGACCCTAAAAATCAGCCTATTTTTAGCCCCTTAAAATGTCCCTCAAAATCACCATTGTTTTAACCCCTAATTAAGACCCTAAAAATCAGCCTATTTTTAGCCCCTTAAAATGTCCCTCAAAATCACCATTGTTTTAACCCCTAATTAAGACCCTAAAAATCAGCCTATTTTTAGTCCCTTAAAATGTCCCTCAAAATCACCATTGTTTTAACCCCTAATTAAGACCCTAAAAATCAGCCTAGTTTTAGTCCCTTCAAATGATCCCGAAAATTAGGCAAATTTTGAGACCCTTAAAATAAGCCGATATCAATAAATTAGAAATGATCCCCTTAATCAGCTCTTAGAATAACCTAAGGTCGGAAATTTCCCTTTAAAATAAGCTTAAAAATTAACCAATATTAGCACCGTAGAATTAACTGTAAATCACTTCAAAATTAGACCGTTGAAATGAGCTCATTTTGAGAGCTATAACGACCACTAAAATCAGCCCATTGTTTTTCACCTTAAATGAGTCCTAAAATCAGCTATTTTTAGCCCCTTAAAATGAACAAGAAAATCACCCAATTTTTACCCCCTAAAATCACCATCAAAATCAGCCTATTCTAAGCCCCTTTAAATTACGCAAAGAATCACTGCATTTTTTGCGCCTTAACCCCTTAAAACAACCCAAAATCAGCCAATTTGTTGCTGCCTAAAATGCCCTCTAAAATTGATCCATTAGGCCCTCAAGATCCCCGCCCAAAAAGGCACTATTCAGCCCCTTTAAACGACCCCCAAATCAGCCCATTTCTAGGCCCTTGAAGTATGGTGTGGTAACTTTATTTAGACACTGTATTCCCATTCAGAGACATTTATATTCAAGTATTATAAACTAACTACCTACCTAAACTAGAATCTAGGATGAAATAAAAACACCTACTTTTCAAGAAGGCCGTGTGTAAGAAGAACATATTGTCCTTGTTAGGTCTCATCAGCATGGCACAGCTGAGGGTTCCCACATTTCAAGCCACATCCCACAACCCTACCACTTTTCATCACATTGACATTCATAATGTGGGCTCAACTGAAGATAACGTCCGTGCAGTGAGGAAGGTCCGGATACCAAGCAATGTCTCAGAACCACGTAACTTTCTTGGTCTCGCGGGATTCTGTTCGCGTTTCCTACCTGACTTTGCAACAACTACTGAGCTACTACGGAAGCTTACCCGCTTCGGGGGTTGTGTCCTCGTATACCGGTACACGAGAGAATAACCCTTGTATTTTCTTTGTTTAGGAGTCATTGTTTAGCTTTAATGTATTGTTTGGTCTTTTGTATCGGCTCTAGTGTACCGGTACACGAGGACAGAACCGCTTCGGGGCAACCTGGCACTGGGGCCCCGAAGAAAACAAAGCATTTGAGACCTTAAAGAATCAGCTAACTGATGCTTCCATGCTTGCATACTTTGACAAACATGCTCCGACTGAAATTGTAACAGATGCCAGTACTGTGGGTCTTGGGGCGGTACTTGTTCAGACACAAGATAGTGTAAAACGAGTAGTCTGCTTCACAAGCCGTACTCTACGTGAGGTCGAAAGGAGATACAGTCAGGTAGAGAGGGAAGCCTTAGTCACTGTATGAGCGTGTGAGAGGTTTCACCTCTACTTGCATGGTCTACATACATTTGAACTGGTTAATGACTGCAAGGCACTGCAAACCATATATGGTTCAAAGTCAAGACCCTAGGCAAGAATTGAAAGATGGGTATTATGTCTTATGCCTTACTAGTTTTACATGATATCTGTTTCCTCAGGTCGGAACATTGCAGACTGTCTTAGTCGGCTGACCAAAATACCAGCGTCGTCGCACTATAATATAACCACCTCTCGGATGAGTATGTGAGAATGGTGACACATAATGCAACGACATGTGCCATGACGACTGGTGAATTGCAGCAGATGATGTAGAGTTGATTAAAGTGCAAGAGTGTTGGAGGGCTGGAGACTGGTCTACGTCTCCCACTGGGTTTAAGACAGTTCGCAATGAGGTGACAGTTGTTGGAAAACTGGTGTTGAGAGGTACACGTATTGTAGTTCCTACAAAGCTGCGTAGAAGGGTATTAGAATTGGCTCATGAAGGACAGCCGGGAGTGGTCAAGATGAAGGATCGTCGGCGATCAAAGGTTTGGTGGCCGTCTACGAGTCTCATGGCTGCAAGACATTGTAGGACCTGTCACACTTGTTAGGCTGTAAGAATTGCTAATGCTCAGCCACCAGTAAAGTCTACAATCATGCCAACCAAGCCCTGAGGACATCGCGCAATGGATCTATTGGGTCCATTATTAAATGGATAAAGTATATTGGTAGTTTTGGATTATAGCAGATGAACTGAAGTAAATGTCCTTACGTCCACCACAAGCACCGTAATCATCAGATGTCTGGAAAAGCACTTTTGAGGAAGCACGTTCTGTTATTCCAGAGTTACTCAGGAGTTATAATGGTCCTAACTTAATCAGTTAAGAGATGGAGAACTTTCTCGAAGAGGAGGGTGTCGACCATAAAAGGAATACCCCGCTGTGGCCAAGAGCCAATGGAGAAGTAGAGCGTCAGAATAAATCGTTGTTGAAAGCCATCATCACTGCCCAAGTCGAAGGAATAGAATGGCATACCGAGTTGCAGATATATCTTTTGGCTTACCGGTCGACACCACACGGAACCACCAGAGTGTCCCCTGCATAGTTACTTTACGGGGGAAAGATTAGAATAAAGTTACCAGAGTCTGAAAGGGAGTACTGATAATCACTTTGACATGGAGACTAGGGACAGTGATATAAGAACAAACAACGAACAGAAAACAGAGCGAATCGCAGCATCTCAGAATCAAGGGAGGGAAGAAATTTACTCTTTCAGCATAAGAAACAAGACAAGTTAAGCCCAGCGTACGATCCCGCCCTTAAAAAGTTGTTGCACGTAAAGGAGACCAGGTTATCGTGGAACGTGGAATGTTTTACTGAAGCGAAATGTGCCACATGCCAAACGCTTCCTTCAGTCAGAGCCAGATGCAGACCTCCCCATGTGCGTGAAGCCAACTCCTTCTCCACCAGTTCACCACCTCCCGCGATCCCCCTGAGGGTCAAGCACTGAAGTGACTAATCACAGTGCCCGAACAGGCTACTTCGTCTTGGCAGCCTTCTATCACAAATACTCCTGTGAATACATCTCGGCCTGATTACACCCAGCCTGTGACCAACCCCAAAGGTTCCCAGTTGGCCAAAGACTTTGCGCCTCCTGACAGTGGTCCAGATGCAAGCGCCCCAAATAAGGCGGTCAACTCGGTTACGTAAGCCACCGGTGTGGTCCAAACATTATACTTAGGAGGAACTACTGTTCACTGGACACAGGGACAATGGGCTTTTATTGTTGCCTGACTTAGTTTCATTTTAGAAGTTAGAAACACCAAAGTTGCGTTTGTGATTTACTGAAAAAACCCTTGTGTGTTTTCTTTGGTCTATGTGGGAGAATGTAATGTATTAAGAGAGCAAGGTATCATGGGTAACAAAGAGTAAAGAACCATGTGTTCCAAAATGATGGATGTTACATGGCTATACACGACTATCCAAGGCTATACGTGGCTATACAAGGCAATACATGATTATACACGGCTATGCATGTCTATACACGGCTACACATGTCAAAACACGGCTACGAATGTCTACACGACCATACTTGGCTATACATGGGAAAACATGGCCATACAAGGCAGTATCTGACTAATCATGGCTATATAAATTGCTAGAATGTCTATAAGCGGCTATGCACGGCAATGCACTGCTATTCATGCCAATACGTGGCCATACAATGCTCCATATTTATGACTATACACGTCTGTAGATGTCTATCCATGGCTATATATAATTGGCAATACATTACTATACATGGGTATCCACGGATGTGCATGGCTATACGTGGCAATACAGGGCTGTACGTGGCAATACATGGCTGTACAAGGCTATACATGGACATGCCTGGCTATACAGAACAATACATGGCTATCCATGGTTTCACATTGCTATACACGGCCATACCTGGCTGTACAAAGGTCAACATCATTGGATGGAGAACGGACGTGTCACCAGGGCTAAGAGCCAATTTCCAGACAAAGCTCAAAGCAACCTTGAATTCAACAGAAAAGAAAATAGGCTTATCTGGAATGGCAATGTGGATGACCTGGAGAAATTTCTCACGTATAATATCAGTGAGATGAACGGAGATGACAGCATATTAACGGTGAACACGAATGCTAAACGCAATATCTTCAAATACTCTACGGCTACGGTAAACTTCTTCCCTACTACTAAAACCCTTCAAATACAAGGAAAATCAGCCTGTGACCTAAGAAATAGACTGATTGAGCTTCACAATTACAGCAATGAACGGAACTGCAGTGACAATCCAGCCGAGTCTCAAGCATCCAACTTTGACGAAACTCTAGCTATGGGAAGCGAGTTTCAAGCACCTAACTCTGTCGAAACTCTCGAGGACTCGCAATGTGGATTAAATGAGTTAGAAAGTTTTATCGACTCTGCAGTTGAAGAGCCGGGCCAGCAAGGATCATTCAAACTTTGTGTCTAATATTGGCTACGGGGATGAAATAAAGGAGATTTGGAAGGCCATTGATGTAATTAATTCTAAAATCAACGTTATTGTCGAAGAAAACTCTGCATTTTCAAGCACAAGCCCAACTAAAAGCCCTGGGGAGTTACTAACTATTGAAAACCTTTCAAGCGACAATGATCTGTTGAAAGGAAAACTGCTTGAAATGGAAATAGAACTACAAAGAACAAAAGAAGAAAATCTTAGCCTCATTACGGCCATAAAGTTACTTAGCAATAATTCGTCAGAAATTCCAATTGAGGTGCCACAGGAAGTTAGCGAATACCAATCCTCAAGTAAATCCCTCGATAATCAAATGGACGATTATAGACCTAAACAGAAAATCATATACGAGAAAATTAAAGGATCGATAGGACATAGAGCCTCCAAGAATGATATTCCTACAAATTCAAATGATCAACAACCTTCCAGATCTGCTACACAGAAATCATTTGGATCAGTGAAGGAAATCAATAACACACTAAAAGCGGCTGCGAAGGAGACCACACAATCTAAGCAGTCGAAGAAACGGAAGTCGAAGAAAATTGCCGGTACTACTGACACCATCGAGACGAATGCTGTAAGAGATGCGAGTGTCCCGATAACCTCTGAAAATAGTCCAGTCACTGATAGCACAAGTGCTCCAAATACATCAGTCATAATCGGCGACTCCATGCTAAAGAATATTCTGGGCTGGAAACTCGGAAAACAAGTTGGCCAGAGAGTGGTTGTTAAATCCTTTGCAGGCGCAACAACCTCTGACATGTCGCACTATGTGAAGCCTACGATTGCTAAAAATCCTGATAAAATCTTGTTACATGTTGGTACCAACGACGTAGGCAAGCTACAACCCCAAGTAATTGCTGAAAACATTGTTGATTTAGCGCGTTCTATTACGAACGAATCTGCTTCTCGAGTGGTGGTCTCTGAACTTATCACAAGGGCTGATGATTCATCTAAAGAAGCTGTCAAAGAAGTAAATAGAAGACTTCGCCAGTTTTGTGGTCAACGAGGTTACAGCATCATCCGTCACGATAATATAACCACTGCTGAACTTAATAGAGGAGGGCTGCATTTAAATGAGGCAGGTACAAATACAATGTTTAATAATTTTGCCGATTATTTAAGTAAGCATTGACCTTTATCTGTGTTCGGCCCAATCGAAAACCACGAAAACCTTGATACGTATGAACGTTTGCCCCCTAAACGTGGCTTTAAACTTGCCTCGCTGAATATCAATAGCTTGTTAGCTCATATTGAAGAATTGAGAGTTTTGCTTGCCGACCGTCCAATTGATGTGTTAGCTATCAATGAAACTAAGCTCGATAGCACAGTGAACGATGACGAAGTTTATATCCCTGGATATGAATTAATACGTAGTGGTCGCTATTACAAAGGCAGATGTGGAGGGGGGGTATGCTTCTATGTTCGTTCGTCAATAAATTATTCGATTCGTTCAGATCTTTCTACTGAACTTGAAACCGTTACCATAGAAATCAGGAAGCCTAGATCCAAGTATTTTGTTGTCACCACTTGGTACAGGCCTCCTAATTCGCTTGTAGACATATTTAGGCATTTTGAAGCGTTCATAGGTAAACTGGATTCCGAAAATGTAGAATATTGGGTTTTGGGAGATCTGAATTGTAATATTAATGCTCATGAGCCTGACAATGACACCAAATTACTGTTAAATATTGCGAATGTATATGGTATGCATCAGCTAATATCTGAACCTACACGCATTACCGAAAAGTCGTCCACTTTAATTGATGTTATTTTTACGAATTGCCCTGACAGGGTGGCTTGCTCCGGTGTCTCTCACATTGGTATTAGTGACCAGTCTCGTCTACGCTTTTCGTAAAGTATCTACCGATCTTTTTAATAAGGGTCACAATACTGTGTATTATCGGAAATTTAAGAATTTTGACTCTGTCGGCTTCCGTTATGATATTTTTCATCAAAATTGGAGCAGCATTGAAAATTGTGTTGATCCCAATGCAATGTGGGAAGCTTGGAAAACAAAGTTTTTGCAATGTGTTGATAAGCATGCCCCACTGAGAGTTAAGCGTACTCGCGCGTTCAGATCACCATGGATCACACCCGAATTGAAAAAACGGATGCATGACAGAGACATTCTTAAATTAAAAGCATCAAAATCTAAAGATGCTTCCGATTGGCTTAGATTCAAGCAGTGCCGTAACCAATTAAATATCGATATAAAATTAGCTAAGGAAACCTATTATAAGGATGCACTACATGAAAATGAGGGGGATCCTCGTCAAACTTGGCGTATTGTAAATGAGCTTACATCAAGGAAAACCGCAAATTCAAATATCAAAGAAATCCAAAATGAGGGTGAGTCTATTTATAATTCTCAGCTCTTATCAGAAACCTTTAATACCCATTTTGCTAGCGTTGGTCCCAAACTCGCGAATGAAATTAAATCGGGCACAAATGGCTTATCTCATTTACAATATGTTAAGGGTACTCAGGACCGCTTTATACTTAACTATACGAATCCCTCAAAAGTGTTTTTGCTGCTATCAAAACTTTGTAAATCTAAGGCAACTGGCCTTGACAAGATTTCAGCAAGACTACTACGTGAAAGTGCAGACTTGATCGCTAATTCTCTTTGCTCTATTTTTAATTGCTCCATCAATTCAGGTGTGTTCCCCGATGAGTGGAAATGCTGTAAAGTTATTCCACTTTTTAAACGGGGGGCTCGCTCTGATCTTAATAATTATCGTCCCATTTCGATTATACCTGTCGTAGCGAAAGTTTTTGAGCGGATTATATACGATCAAATTTACGATTACCTCACTAAAAATGGGTTGTTATCAGATCAACAATCTGGTTTCCGTTCCCTTCATTCTACGGTTACCGCTTTGCTTGAGGTAACGAATGACTGGGCTTACAATATTGACAAAGGCAGTGTCATCGCAGTAGTTTTCTTGGATCTGAAAAAGGCGTTTGACACTGTCGATCACCATATTCTTTTATCTAAATTACATGAATATGGCGTACAAGGAATTTCTCATTGTTGGTTTCGTTCTTATCTGGATAATCGTAAACAAAAATGTTTCGTAAATGGTTCGCTCTCTAACAGCCAATCACTAACTTGTGGGATTCCACAGGGAACAATTTTAGGGCCACTACTCTTTCTAATCTATATTAATGATCTCCCTAATTGTCTCTCAATCTCCAAGCCTCGAATGTATGCTGACGATACTCACTTGACCTTTGCCAGTAACTGTGTCGACACGATTAATGAGGTCTTAAATCGCAACCTAGCTAAGGTCAATGAATGGCTGGTCGCGAACAAATTAACATTAAATGCAAGCAAGACAGAATTTATGTTAATCGGGTCGAGACAAAGGTTAAGTACTTTTGACAAATCTTCTTAGCCTTTCAATTGATGATAAATCTTTAAAGCAAGTTTCTAGCACTAAATCTCTTGGTGTGCACATTGACGAAAATCTCTCTTGGAATGTGCACATCGAGACCATTGCTAGGAAAATTGCATCTGGCCTGGGAGCTTTAAAGAGGTGTAGACGTTTTGTTCCTCAAAGCACGCTGCATTCTGTTTTCAGTGCCTTAATTCAGCCTCACTTTGATTATTGTAGTGTTGTTTGGGGACACTGTAATAAGACCCTTTCTGACAAACTACAAAAATTGCAAAACCGCGCTGCACGTATTCTAACCTTTTCCAGCTATGACACAAATGCCGGACTTCTCTTTGAACGGCTCGGCTGGAAGGGATTGGAATCTCAAAGGCAAATACAAGAAGCAATAATGGTGTACAAATCTCTTAACGGTCTTGTACCAACCTATTTGCAATCTATCTTTACTGATAGGAGTAATATAACTCATTACGAACTGAGAGACACCGTGGGCAAACTCGCTGTTCCTTTGCCCCGCACAAACTATCTAAAAAACAGTTTTGGTTACCAAGGTGCGGTGCTTTGGAACAGCTTACCACCTGATTTGCGGCAAGCACAAACTCTCAATGGTTTTCGAATTGGTTGCCGACATCATTTTTCTTAGTCACAAAATAGCCTTTTATCTTTTATAGCACACGGCATTCATGTAAAGCAGAGTTATGTTAGTATAAATTAGTATTGTTTTAGTTTTTAGTTTTGTATTTATTATCATTAGTATTTTATAATTGATTGAACTGATGAATTTACCGTGTATAAATAAAGTTACTATCCTACTATCCTATCCTATCCTATCCTACACGGGTATAAATGTTTGCACACAGCTATATATGGCCATACACGGCTATTAATGCCAATACGTGGCAATATACATGGCCAGATATCGCTATACATGGCCATACAGTTGTATTTATGGCTATTCATGGCTATTGTAGACCATTCTTCCAGTATTATTTTGCTCAGTATTAATTTTTGTCACACAACCCTTGTAAAATAAATTTTCCTCTCTGTTCCTTGTTTCCTCTGTTTATAGTAAGCTTTCCTCTTTTAACTTAAAAAAGTTATTAATTAAAAAGGGCATATAATTAGTCTAACTACATCATGCCCTCCTCCTTTTCCTTGAACTTTGTATTTAGTGTATTTAACTTGTTAATGTGGAGTGAATGACCATACCTGGCCATACACGGCTGTACACCACCATACATGGCTATACATGGGAAAACATGACCATACATGGAAATACATGGCAAAAACTGGCTTTACCTGGCTATACACGGCTATACACAGCTATACATGATTATCATGCAAATTTAAATTTCTATTGAGATACACTTTAATAACCTTACGTAAACTACCTACCAGACTGTAAAGCTGCAAAGTATAGTAAATGGCACAAGCGTTATCTAAAGAATCTCACCTCAACCTGGTTTACATTTTCACAAATGCAAACACGGTCACCAGACTGGAATCTATGCTAAACCTCAGTTGTTACAACTTTGCTTGGACAAGTGATCGACAGCGACTTCTTTCACCGGGAATCTGGGGTCCAGGTGCATAGAACGTGACGTCAGACCTAACTGCCAACATCAAACGTTTCTTCAGTTGGCCGAGTTTTACGCAGCAGGAATCGGGTGTTTGAACACTACTCACTACTACTTCCAGCTCGTCTCGGGGGTAAAATGAAGGAGGCCCGACTCAAGATTTAGCTGCCACTTACTATTTTCTCTCTTCTCGTCTCCTTTAATTGCCCGCCATCAGCTCCTCTGTCATTTGGAAAAAAGATGGATTGAAAAAAAACATAAATAAAAACAGAACGAAAAACAAAGACAGAAGAGACAAAGAACCTTAAAGAAGAGCATAGGAGTGAGCAGTAGGTGAAGTCGGAAAGGAAAAAATGTATATGCCTGCAATGATTTTTTTTATATTTAGATTGAAGTCCTCATTCGCAGCATTTCCATCCTTCTGCCTTTGTTTTTAACCGACTAAACGACGCTCTATTTATCGCATTGTCTATTCCTAATGTAACTATCTTCCAAGAAAACAGAAAGTTGCATTAACAGTTGCCCCGTCGGAATCACACAGTCGATCGCATACATTTTACAGCTTACATTGTGCAGAAATACACTATAACCTGTACATCTATATACCCGTGGTACACCTACACAGGAGACTTGACCTGAAAAACAAAGCAGAACTGGTCATATTAGTATACAGATCCTTGCGATGTGTTATATTAAAACGGTCTCTTACTATATCGGTTTTCATAAATCTGTATCAGAAAAGTGAAAGAAACCAGAAATGAGAAAAGATATGTTGAGCACCATCAAATCGTGGTTAACTTTATTTTCTAATTCATTTAATTATAAAGCGAAGACAACATCGATGCAACTTTGAAAAATATTAAATATTTGCCTTACGCATCATAGCTTTAATTCTTCCTTTCTTAGTACATACAAAGCGCTCATGAAAATGCGATCAAGGAATCTAGAAAGCAAAACGTAACAACCAAACCAAAAAAGCTTGCTTTTGAAAAGAAACGTGGGTTGGGGAAAATGAATCAATACAACAGAAAAACATTGTTAAACACAGCTTTCTGAAAACACTTAATTTCAAGTAAACAATTCCATTACATTTGTGTTACAAGATTTTAACGTCAGCTGTTGAACTCTACGTATGATTAGAAATAAAAAACAAAGAGACTCGGATTTTCAACCACAGCAATACGATGCACTTTCTCTTTTCTCTTTTCTTGAATCCATGTACAATGCAATTTGTTAATGTTCGTACAAGCGTTTTGTTCAGGCTATGCTTTGAGTGTCCTAAGTTTAAACACAATTTTCCTACCTGGTCCGACACTGAAAACTGTGATACAATGATGCAAAAGGAAATGGGATCTTATATCTTATTTAACGGATTAATGAGGCAAACTATTCACCAAACGTAAATTCTTAAATTCGCCAAAAAAAAAGTCAAAATTAGGAGTGAATAATTTAAATAATAGTTTCCACTGTAAATAGGAGCAACTTGGCTGAAAGGTTTGATGCCACGAACACGTACGTGTCAACATGGTCCATTTTATTTCTAACAGCTTGTTAAATGCAACTTACAATAAAAGTTGCATTTAACAAGTTGTTCCAGTTTTTACGATCCTTCCACATCCCATTACAAGCTTACCGTGACAAAATAGATTTACTATAAATGAGACAAAGATAAGACTCATGAGACAATATGGCGCAGTTTATTTGTTGCTATAATTTTCTTGAGTACGACTACGATTTTACCTGCTGACAACAAGTATACTAATCTCTGCTCGTGGTAGATGCTTGTTCGACTACACTACAGAGCCCGAAAATTTCGACAAGAATAAATAAAAAGAGGCACGAATAAAAGGATTCTGCGATTTGTTTTGATAAAGTGAATGACTATCAACAGGTCAAAGGAACTAAAGCATGATAATAAGTAAATCAAGGAATAAATAACTAGATAAGACAGTGTTAAACACTGAATACAAATATTCGTTACTCATAAAGAAAGCACAACTAAACCATTAAGTTTAGTACCATTAACAAATGTACTATTTTATTAAGCTGTTTTTTGTTGCTTACTATTCATAATACATAAGGTAATGAGAAAGTCGATTTGTTCAATCGTCCCACAGTCCTAGGAATTCAGTTTTTTTACAATTAATTGGACACAACATAACAGAAGAGGAAAGACATAGAACAAACTTTGTTTTTCACCATAGAGATGTGGTGTTCTTTATTTTTCAATTTTTCTTGTTACATAGATGTACAACTACCAATATTGTGGAAGCTACACCAACAATACGTTCACCAACGGACGTAGTTTAGAGTTGAACTGGTACTAATTCATACCACGAAAATGCCGTCAAGAATTATGTGTAGGAAAAAAATTGACCACCATTATGTTCTAAATCTCGAAAAATGTAGTAAACAGTAGTAATTCAGTAAAGTTTAGATATGTGTAAAATATTGTCAAGCACTTGGAGTAGCTGTTTGTATCTCTTATTAATACCTCCGCACCCTCCCCTCCCTATGGCAAATAAGCAAACAGAAAACAAGCGGGTACCGCTGTTCAGTGACAGAACTTTTATTTCTTTTTCAGAGTTCTATTACAACGTAACGTAACACACAAGAGATAAGTAAGCACAAAACATACGACAAAAACAACATCGGTACGTTTCCACCATACCAAAATGGTGCACTTTATTTCTTGTACTTTTACTCAATACAATAGATTCATGTATGTAGTCGGGTAGTGGTCTATGCTCAGTATGTTTTGGTATCGGCAATCCATGCTTGGTAAAGGCTATGCTGGTTTTAAGCCAAGTACGGCCCCGAATATGCATTAAAACTTTCCAAAAATATCCACAAACGTTTCAAGGATACCAAGATTTCGTTTGTCAAAATATGGACAAAATATGGAGAAACGGAATAAATCAAACAATGATCAACATACAAAAACCAATTAATCAGGCCCAGATGAGACCACGTGACTGTAATCGGCAGTCAGCGGACATTTCACCTGCTTAAGCCAGACTGCTCCTGGCTTCATGTAAAGCCAAATGGTTAACTTTAACTTGTTAACTATTTGACGTTACTACGTCGCTCGTGGAGAATTAATAAACATGATGGCACATACCTTGTCTTGGGTCTTGGTCCAGTGGTGTTTCAAAAGCGCTTCGCTCGTAGCAATAAATACACACAGACTCGGAGCAAAATCGCAAACTTTATTAAGGTTTTTAACCCCTTAATCTTTGCGTAACCGAAAAGTATCTTTTTCCTACAACTTAGCATACGGAAACGGCAGACACGTTTCTAAGTAAAACATCAAGATCCCAAATCTGACGTGGAATAATTTGAAGATACATGTATAGTATGCTAAAGGATTGAAGATCTTCTACGGTCATTGATTAAAGGGGTTAAAAGGCGCTTCGTGCTATGCAGATAGAAGACAACCGGCTTGTAAAAATAGAATCTTTATTCAGGAAAAGAATGAATTGTTACAAGAGGCAATGACGCACAGCATAAGATCAGACGGGCAGTCATGTTAGAAATGTCAATTTTATTGGATAAATTGGGAAAGTTTATTGGAACTTCGGCTCTTCACGCCCCTGTAAATAATACACGGATGCTCTATGGCTGCCTATACAGAGTTGATATAACCTAAACAATCTTGAATACTCAAGTAGACCGTTCCTTTGCTTCCTTGCAAAACAGGTTTGTCAAGACAAGTATCAAACCCGAAGTGAAGGAAACACGATCCAATTAAGTTTTCGAGATCATGGCTCTGTCACTACACTTATCTATCGTAACTAACGTATAACCTGGCAAGAAGGTATTCTGAAGCTTTTCTCAACAGTGCGGTATTTGTTAATTGACTGCCACTACCTGTAAAATAAACTCGTCTTTGTTCTCTTTACATTTAGAAGGAAAACAAAGGGCTGGGTTTGTCCTTACAGGTTTTGGTTCACACACGCCCTTGTCGAGAATAACTTCACCTGGCGTACATATCAAGCTACACACGAGCGGCGTGCTTACCAACAATGAACCCAACCTTGATTCATGGCTGTTAAACATATCAAAAGTCAACAAAATGGTTATCTCACACCTTTTATTTGATCCGTCTTTTCTGTACTTCCTTTTGCAGCAGTATACCGGTGGACAAGAAGGCAAAAATGGAAGACGAAGGAGGGGTGGCTGGCAGCAGTAAGAATGGTACGTGAACCAAGTAACATCATTCATGTACAGTGCAGGCAGACGACTGGGAAAGACATGCACATGCTTCCATTTAGTTTTCCTGCAACATCAAATTAAAGACAAGAAATAAGGACTAAAGCCAGTAAAGCACCACCTCTATTTTGTAACACTGCATAATATATATATTAAATAGATTTAGGCAAGCCTAAAAGCGGAGCTCCTCACACAGTCCCTCCAAAAATGCTTGACAACTTGTAGAGAGAACTCAGCTTTATGCTTATGTCCCTCCAAAAACGCTTGAAAACGTGTAGGAAGAAAATTTTTCCTCCAAAACCGCTATGAATAATCCGTTTCTTCAGCAAAACATTGTAGACTGCTGTGGACTGCTGGCTGTAGGTTGTGTAGCCGCGGCAAGCCGCGAAAAGCGCGCGAAAAACAAAGCCTCGTTTCGGTTTAAGACCTCCCGGATGACTATGGCCGCCTTGTTGGGGCAACGTCGTCGTCGTCGCTGGGCGCATGTTGGGGCAACGTCGTCGTCACGATGACCATGAAAACTCAAACGCATGGTTTTCTCAATTTCTATCCTCGCACGGTAGTTATGGGGCTCCGTTCTACGGCTATTCGAGCCGCTGTCGAGCTCCGCTATAATTATATAATCTTAACTCATTTTTGTCAGGCACAAAAAGCACAAAATTGACCACAATGGACATTTTATTTAATATCTCAACAGGTATTTACAGCAATGTGGACTACTATATCTCAATTGAAAGGGGATAAAATGGGCTTCTTATAAAAAAAAGAATCTCATCATGACATCCAATAATATTTCAGTAAAAAAATCCTAATTAGCATAAATTTGCATAATTATTCATGAGATTTGTGGAAAAAATGAAATTTTTCCAGAATGATAGGTTATTGTACAGAACTGTTAAAAAGAAAAATGTTCCTCATCATATCAGGAGAGTGTCCTGAAAATCTGGCTGAAAAAGATAAAATCTAGAATTAGATATGATTTTTTATATACAACCATGTTAGTACATGAAAATCGGCAAAAATTTTTTTTTTTTGGAAAATGTTGTTTGCAGGTGTATCTGTTTAGGGCTGGGTCTGAAAGCATTGAAAAAGGAAAAAGGGCCCCCCCTCCCCCCGAGGGACCCTCCTCCACCCCTGCCAATCATTGGCAGGCCCCACTGCTAATGCTGCACCTAACTCACAATAACGTTAATTTGGTACTAACCTAAGTCATATAAACTACAGTATTTTTTTTGGTATTTCTTTATTTTATTATTTTTTTATTAATTATTTTTATATATCAAGAACAATGCATAATAGAGATAATAAACTATGAATTTAAGTGTTGTGATACTCCCTGGTGTGAAACTCCGCAAAGCAGTTCTTATCCCCCGTCACATGCATGTAGCTCTTGTTGCATTGTGGTGCTCTGCAAAAAGAATACACCCTATTGTCAGCCTTGGTTTTCTTGTAGCACACGACACAGCGTTTCTTCTCCTTGGAGAAAACTGGAATATGCACAGTTTCGAACTCCCCCGGAGGAGGAGGAGCTGGTTTCGCTGTGCCATGTACAGGTGGTACATCATATTCAGGGAAATCACACAATTGTCTTACAAGCTCTTCCCTGAATTGAGCCAGTGAATAATCAGGTGACCTACGAAGGGCTTCATTGTCAGGAAACTTAGCCTGGTGCTCTTTGAAAAGAATAAAACTGTTAACTACAGCTATATCAATGAGGTGGAAAAACAAAGTTTTCCACCACCTCATACACTTACGTAAGACATTATTGGTAGCTAAAATCTGATCAGATCTGTCGACTGCATTCATATATTTATTATAATTACTAATAGTTTTGGGCTGTGGTACCACTTTAGTGCTCCACACACCAGCAGTCTTAGATTTACGGGACACCTGCACCTGATCATTAGCATTATCTATGGTTGTTAACATTGAAACGACTTTATTATCCACCCACTGCAATGCTAAACAGGGGGGATCCCTATGCCAACGCATACTTCCCCTTTTTTCTTTCTTGGCCCATGCCTTGCCATTCTTCAGAATAGGAGGAAAATCTCTTCTGGTCTCCATGATGGTACCTGTGGCAGGGACCCCTACTGTAAACAAATGTTTAAATAGGGTCACTGAAGTGTAAAAATTGTCAACAAATAAATGGTAGCCCTGATTTAGGAAATGTTCCATTAGTTTCACAACAACATCAAAGCCAAGCCCATTTGCACTAACAGTCTGCCCTGCTGCTTTACCAATGTAGACATGTAAATAAATAAATATGCTGGAATCATGTGCAAATGTGCAAATGAAAGTAAGAATTTTATATAATAATTTCAAATTTCTACTATTTAGGCTAAATTTATGCCAATTGAAAAATAGTTGACACACCAGGAACATCTGTATCACGGGCATCCTCCTGCGTTCCTTCTTCATCTTCTTCAATTACTACACGCTCTCCTTCTTCATGTTCTTCTTCTTCTTCAGCACTAAGATGATTACAAACACACTTTGTTTTTACTTAGCTTTATTTAAAATTTAATCACACAAAAAATAAGAAAACAAATGCCAATTCACAAACGCGTACACAACAAAATCAAGCAACACGACCCGATCGCATCTCTCCATGGAAACACAACATCACTTTAGCGTCGGCTCGTATTTCGCGTCCCCTTTTGTTAGACCAAAATATCGCTCAAAAAGAAGCTTTCCTCCAAAATTATTGAGCTGTGTACTCCCGTATATGAATTCATAGATATCTTTTATGACATAGGCAAGAATTCAGACGCAAAAAAGGCATGCTAAAGAGCATATCCTCGCATTTCAAAAACCTCTGGGCAACTGCGTCACTTTGGGGAAGCCTCGTGTTCGAAAGTTTATTGATCGCTTACCTTGATTCTTCGCTCTGATTTTCGAGCTGGCGATCTAAATCGCTTTCCTCGCCACTAGACATACCACCAGGATCTTCATCGCCATCCAAAATCATCTCTAGAACGTCATTTGGATCGACATACTCGACTCGCGCTCTCTTCGACACGGACGCCATACTCACGGTCGGAAAGTGAAAAATGAAAAATTCGTCGTGTATGGCACATTTAAGTGTTTTAGCCCAAAATCGCTCGGTGATTGGCTAAGTCTATAACCTCCCTGTTCTCCAAATATGGAGGGAATCGGATGTAACGCAATTTTTTGCGAATTTTTTTCTTCCTTGGGTATATATGTACCCAAATTTTACTTGCGTGACAGAAATGAGTTAAGCAAGCACAGGGCGGTTTTTGGTAGGGTTTAGATCGGCTCCCATTCAAACCGTCTAAAATAACACCTTTTCACTTCTAGAAATATTCTGATTTCATTTTAAGTCAAATGAGCAATCCAGCTTCTGTTTTTTGAAGTTATTGGCTGAGCGACTGCACACTATCAGCATTAAAGTGCAGCACTTGCTTAAAGATGGCGACGTCGTCGCGCTTTACTTAAGTTTCGCAGGAAGATTCAGTACCTTGGTATTTTTTTACCGACACATGATTCCTTTATTATGATATTTAACAGACCAATTAGATCATTCGCTCTCGATTTCTATTAGGTGATAGTTGAATCGGCCTTGGGCGACATCAACTATCACCCCGTAGAAATCTCGAGCTCATAATCTAATTGTTAATTAGAAAGACCTCAATACTTTGTATTTAAGGTAATTTCTTACACCGAATACGTCACGAGAATTCAGTGTAGTCGCAGTCACAGTGTAGCATGTGTGGAAAGGATAATAAAAAGAAAATTATAGAGAGTTTGAGGTGTTTGGTGCGCTTAATAATTAACTTAATTAACTGATATATATGGGACCACAATGTGCTGTACTGCCTTCCACTGTTATTCCTTCGCTATTCGGGATTTTTTCATTTTTAAACGCAGCTATGAAACATTCTTGATGAAAAATGCTTTTTGGACAACGTTTTGTGATCATAGAACAGTTTGGATGAAAAAGCGTATTTGGGCTAGATATCTGCATCATCCCATACTTAATTATGCATGATGAAGCAGTACTGTTTCGTTCTTCGAAAACAAGAAATATTTGCACGTGCATTGCCATGACCAATTCAGCTAAAGCGTGCATATATAATAAAGTATGGGTGATCAAGAAATCTAGCCCGCGTTTAATTTGTAACCCGCAGTCTGCCGTAAAGCAATATGAATAATGTTTTGTTCCCTACAAGTTAAATTCGAATTTAAGGCAGAAAATACGTTTTATATACGTTAAATTTAAAAACACCCAGTGTTGCAAGTTACTTTTTCTTCTCTTTTCAAAAGCAATTGTTGCGAACAGGCCGCTTAAAACTAAACAAGCTCCAAATTCAATGAGAAAATCTTAAGACGTTTCAACCAACCCCAAGAAATGACTTTGTAATGAACTTAATAGCGCGGAAATAAGGGTGTTTGAAATTTTTAGGGCGAGCAAAAAGGAAAATTATTTTCTCACCTTGTTTTGTCGGCTATTGGAACATGTTTAAACGCCTTTGCTCCGGGTCTAACCTAAAGTTTTGAAACAATACGTGTAAGGGTTGAGGGAAGGAAAATAAGCGAGTAAAAAGAAGTGGAAACCCCTCTCAAATAATAAGAAGTTTGAATGAGTAAATTGGAAGAGTTTGAAGTTTAATATCTTACCGTTAAAGACGCTTGTGAGGAGCTTTCTGTAGCGACGGTTGGAAGCGGAGCTAAACGAAAGGCACAAAGGCGTCTTAGTTCCGCCGCTCATCCGCAGTTGCTCATAAAAACTAAGCGGCGGTTGAGGCGAATTCTTAAAGAACGGCAAAAAACCAACTCTTGCCTTCAACGTTTAATAGTCGAATGACAAGCATAGTCCCACAAGGTTAAAAGTTTGTGCACGCCTGTTCTTTCTTTCATCTGTTGACCAATAGAGCTTATTTGCTTGTACAGTTTGTTTTCTTGGGCCAATGCAGATCATGTGATGATACTCAGGAGATTTGGTCCTCTGTCTTGTTCATTAAAAAGAGTGCAGGCAGACATATTCATGCTTGTATGTACTCCTTTTAATGAACAAGACAAAGGACCAAATCTCCTGAGTATCATCATATGATCTGTAATGGGAAAACACATGTACAAGCGAATAAGGGACGGACCATTAGAAAAGTGATGAGGGGGGATGGGGAATTTTCAGCTTGCACGAATTTTTTTTTCGCTTACTGCTTTTGCAGGAATTTTTTTTTTCAGGTGAACCTCTCTGCACGAATTTTTTTTACTACGTGTGAAAAAGTCACAATTGGACCTTCCTTCTGCATGAATTTTTTTTTTACCTTCTTCTTTGCATGAATTTTTTTTTTGGCATTTTGCCTTGCATGAATTTTTTCTTGTTTTTTTTCCCCACCCTCCCCCCCCCCCCCATCACTTTTCTAATGGTCCGTCCCTAAGGTCTATAGGATTTCTTGTGGAGGGAAGTTGCGACCGCGATCACCGGCGGGAAACAAACCAACGTTTACTCTGTGGACCAGGGTAAGGACCAAACAATATCCCCTTTCCGGAAGCTCCCTCATCAAGTTGTAAAAATTCGTCTGCTTTTTTAAAATGTCCTCCACCAAACAAAAAAACTATCTTTTTTTCCTATATTAACTTGTCGCAAGTTTGCGTTAGGTAACAAACGAAACAAGCCGAGGTCCAAGAAAAGGGCTGGCGAATGGTAAATGCGAGAGTTTGCGAGACGGCGAAACTAGCGGTTTTCTTTGCGAGCCCGAGATGTTTTGACTTTTTTAAATTGCGAGACCTATACTTCAAAGTGTTTTGAGTGTAAGCGGACTCTTTCGTATAAAAATCGAGACTGCGAGAGGCACATAACCGCTAAAAAACGAGACTGCGAGACCCGTGAAATTCGACTAAAACTTTGCGAGACCCTGAGTTTTTGAAGGAACATTCGCCACCACTAAGAAAGCGAGGGAGCAATAACATAAAAAAGTAAGTCCGACAAGCCTTGGGTGACGAAGGTCTATAAAAAAGGTTGACAATTCGTAATATTTATTATTACAAGCAATATAACGGAAACAGGATTGTCTCAATTAAACCTTATACTACGATAGTGTACTTAAGGACTCTACAAAAACAAAGAAAATGTGGGATAATGTGAACCTTACAATAAATGAAAAGCGGCCATCCTCGAACATTGACAATGTGAAAGTCAAGGATAAAAATCTCCAGCAACCATCTTCAATATCGAATGCTTGCGCAGTCGAACAGCATAAATACCTAGGATTAGCAACTGATCGCTTTTTGTCTTGGCATGATCATATTGACCATATCAGTACTAAAATCAGTATAACTGTAAACAATATCATCGCAAAACTGAAACATGTAACAACCCAGTCCTTGATAAGTGTTTATTATGCACTTGTCTACCGTAATTTAAACTATGGCTGCATTTTGTGGGGTAATAATTTCGAAGCTCCGATATCACAATTGGTGAAACTATAAAACAAAGTTGTAAAAGTTATTAATAATGTTCCACTTCGTGATCATATTACGCCTCACTATGTAAACCTTGGCCTAATTAAGCTTCCTGACATTGTTAAGCTAAATATTTGTCAATTGATTTATGATCACTCTGTAGATAAAAAGCCATCCAGCTTCAAGCTGGCCTTGCTTAGTGTCAGAGCAACATAATTACAACACAAGAAGTTGCATCCCTGCGACACCTAAATCCCAGTATAGTTAAAATAAGTATAAGAAAATTTTGTTCAACAGTTATAGGATGTTATTACTGGAATGATATTCCTTTATCTATACTTGAAAAGACAACTTAAAAAATCATGTAAAAGAGCACTATACATTTATTATCTTGCTCAGTATTAATCATCACCATACCCACTCTCGAGTGTTATATATATTTGCGTGTGTCTGTGTCTCTGTATGTGCTTTCCTTTTTTCCTCTCCTTATATATTTTATAGTGTATAGAACTTTTACACTTTCCCCTTTTTTTTCTCTTTTAACCTAAATAAAACTGTAATTTGACCAAAGGGCATGTAATTAGTTTAACTATATTCTGCCCTCTCCATTCATCCTTATCAAATATTAAATTCTAATAATAGCTTTTTCATATTCAAATCTTGTAGCACAATATAAATAGCTGATCATACTAAAGACACGCACCCTAAGGTTGACAAAACTCTCGTTCAAATTGGCCCTCAGTCTGACTTTGCATCAGGCTATATAAACACGACAGTGAGATCAGCTCTAATATCTTTCCTTTATTTTTCATTCCGTTCGGTTTACATAGGCTGTTGTTATATACCTAGACTTTCATTCAACAAAACGAGCACTGTGATTGGTTGATTCTTGGTCACGTGCCCTTGAACAAATTTAAATGTTCCCGACCGGGAAACAATTGCGCAGTTGTTGCCCGCGCGCCAGTTGTACTGTCTTTGTTTGCTTGTTTTTGCTAAGGGAAAGTCTAAATATATAACAAAGCACTTAATGTATGGTCCCTCGGGAAACTAGTTAGTTTTGTTTTCCCTCGAGTCCTGAACATCAGGACTCTCGGGAAACAAAACTAACTGTTTCCCTCGGGACCATACATTAAGTGTATAATAACACTCCGAGGGGACTTGCGGCTCAGGTGAACATAAGCTTTGAAATTCTCTCAAACTCCCTCGCCCTCCATTTATTTGATCCAACACGAAACTCTCCTTTTTAGTTTTAAAACAAAATCTTTTCCTTGAACACCGATTCAAAACAATGACAACCGCTAAACGTTCGTCGCGTACTGACGACTCGCCGTGAAATTCTGGTCGCACTGGCGACCAGCTGGTAGCAATTTCGGACCCTGTGAGAGGCCGGACATTTTGAATCCTTCATCTTCATGTGAGCGAGTTCCCATAGCAATCTACTGTTTCGTCCAAAGTTATGCACCTATCAACGTTAAGCCGGCGGGGGGGGGGGGGGGGGGTGTCAGGGCATGGGGTGGGGATTTGACATTTTTGAAAAATTTGCCGTCAAATTCCCTGCCCACGGGCAAATCATTCCAGTCAAATGCAACCAAATTTCCCCACCCCGGGCTGCACATCGCTGTCAAATATCCCAAGGCTGGCAAAGAAAGATTCAAATATTCCCTCCCCCGGGAGAACAAGGTCAGTCAAATGCCCTACCCCAGGGCCAACAAAGACAATCAAATCCCCACCCCATACCCTGACTCCCGCCCCCCCGCCGGCTTAACACTGATAGGTGCATTAAGCCAGACGATGGTGAGTATCGTCACACATTCCCAGGAATTGGAAAACCTCCTAATAGTCACGGTCACTTTCACTATCAAATGGGTTTTCAAAGTACGATTCCACTACTCCATCCTCCTCCAATGAAATAATCTCGTCGTCGTTATAACCTAACAAGTTTCTTAACACTTCAACCGTATGTTGACCTAGAACAGGTGGAGCAGTGGGTTCTCCTTGAGTTGTTTGACCATTGTATTCTACAGCAGGACCTGAGGATATATAAAACAAGAATTTGAACAGAATCGTGTCATTCCCTTATGTTTCGTTACGTTACATCACACTGCCTGCATGTTACGTTACGCTATGTTGCACTGCGTTGTGTTACGGTATTTTGTTTAGTTTAAGTAACGTTAGGCTTTGAGATTGGTTCAGACTTAACGTTGGTTTATCCACAGGCAGCCCAGTAAGGCGAGTTTGTGATGCGGCATTGTTTGTGGAGATATTATAGCATTTATTTCAGTTCCAGAGAATTTCTAAATTCTGCTAATCTTGTAATTATGCGAAATGTAGACAGTGATCTAATATAAGCGTTAACCTCAATCATCTCCATTTTCAACTTGCCAATTCACAGGACCAGGCATTTAACCTAATAATCTTGGTTTAAAAACTTCAGTGGTTGTTATTTTCTTTACCTGGCATTCGAACTCTTCCAACTGTAGGATGACTGAGTTCCTGTACTAATTTCTTGTATGTAACCTGTCAGAAGACGAAAAACGGTTCTCTTAATCAAGTCTTGCAAATATAGCATACGACGTGGCAGAGTCTCCGTTTGTCAAGCTACCAGCGTTCCCAAGACAACCCTCCCCTCCCCCTAAGTTACCCTGGGGGGGCTCACTTCTCAATCAATTCTCTGATTTAACGGAGTTTTAACATGAGGATTGCGAACTCGCCTAAGGGGTTGGGGGTTGGGGAGACAACCCTCTGGGCTGAATTGTCCTGTCTTAGCAGATAGGGTAACCAGACAAGGCGGTGCAACTTTTCCTCATCAGAAAACTTGAGCTCGACTACTTGGACCAAGACGGTAATCAGGGCTTTCAATAAGAAGTTTAGTAGCATGAGAATTGTGTAAAGTAACAGGAGAATATTCCGAAAGCGGTCAATGTCTAAATTTAAAACTAGCTCAGGCTATCTAAATTTGGCCGGAGAATAATTTGTAGTAGCCGGAGAATTCTTCGTAGTCCCCGGAGAATTCTACGTAGTAGCCGGAGAATTCTTCGTAGTAGCCGGAGAATTCTCCGATCCCCGATACCTAACGAACACCTTGGGACACATCCAGGAGGCACTTTCTAGAAGTTGAAAAATAATAGCGTCTTCAAGAACAACAGTTGTACAACTCTATGTCACTGGTACAGTGGAACCCCGCTCTACGGACACCCGCTTAATACGGACACTCCGATATTATGGACAGTTTCGTTTTCCCCGACGAAAAGCTCATATATTTTTTCAAAAATGAACCCGCTTGTTACGGACACCCGTTAATACGGACAACGGACACTTCTCTGTGTCCCGAGAGACAAACTCTTATACATCGTCAACCCCGCTTTACGGACACTGTTTGTATCTGTGCATTGTCTATTGTCGTTGTCATGATTATGTAATAGATAATTACTGAGGCGAGCAGCATTATTGGATATAATGCAGGCAGCTGAGGCCGCAGGCCGAAGCTGTCTGCATTATATCCAATAATGCTGCGAGCCGAAGTAATTATCTATTATAATTACTGATCGTCGTCCAAACCCATTGTTTTCTGTCTGCAATTATATCATCGAATGTCACCCTCCTTTTGTATTTCTGTGGAAAACAATAAGTTAAACAATTCATGGCGTTCAATCGATACTTTTTATTCAAGGTAACTGCCACATTAGCTATTGTTTTCATGAGCATAACTTGACATGTACGTGTGAAAAATGCAACCAGAAACGAGTTATTGACTGTTTGTTTGTCAAGGTAGATTCAATTTGCATATTGCTCGACAAACACAGTTCTTTCTGAAAGTCAACTCGTTGTTTGGAATGATGGCGGAAAACTTCTGCGAAAGCAGTTCTGAAGAAGAATTGTGTCTTACGCAGTCAACGTTTACTATTAAGTCGGATGAATGAGATGGTAAGTACTTTCTCAGTCGTTACAGTTCTTTTGGTTTTCCTTAGTTGTGTGTAACCCGATGTTGTAATTGTTGTT